>JBCAUF010000044.1:16035017-16047309 GCA_038406115.1 Haemulon aurolineatum | reverse complement strand
GAGAAAAGGGAAAACAGGATGAGGAGAGCAAACTTATATTCACGCAGAGAGGTCAGTCCTGTGTTCAACCTCTCTCTCAGCCTCTCTGGCCCGCAGCTGCCTGAGGGAAGATGACATTTACCAAGACTTGAAATAAACTATGTGAGTTCAATTTAGGATTTTTTTTTTATCAGAGAAATTCTTACATTTTATCATCTTAAGCCTCCACTGATAACATTTACTCAAAAAATTGATTGATTGTTGTGTGTAACTGCAAGAACATGGCTCAATCAGGACAATTTAAGAAAACAAACAAAAAAAAAGCAAATATGAATATTTGTCATCTGATGCTCTGAAATTGAGTCAACCGGTGATGAAAAATTCAAACGAGATTGCTTAGATTTCCTCTGTCAAATTTATATACATGCACACACACACACTCCCACACACATATACAAACATGCTGCTCCATCTTGAAATGCTAATTTATGATTAGCATCATTATGCAGTAGTGTAATTTCACAAAAGCCTTCCCACAGTGGTGCACAAAAGACTCATTCACCGCCAGAGCTGCTCTGTGTAGGGAAGAATTATGGCACGCAGATGAATTCATTCATGTGGGAAAGGATTTATTCGATAATTATAGACCTTCACAGTTTTAATGCCACTTAATGAGGAGCTTGCATAGTGTGATTCCTACATTGGGCTGATGAATGGATGTTGGTTTTTATTCTGGTGTTTTTTGTTTTGCTTCATACAACATCTGTTAGCCTTCCTATACTAAGAACAAGCTTGTGGGGCCAGATTTACTCTGTATTCCACAATAAGTCATATTAGTCATAAGTCACGAGTATGCCATTAATTAATAGGCTGGTGGTCAGGTATGAATAGATATTGTAATAATAGTACTAATGCAAATACCAATGCTCCCATTCTACTTTTACTATTGTACCATATAATTGCTATTATAAATGTAATAATGATAATTTGACAAAGATTTCTTTTAGCTAATTAAATTAATGAAATACTATTAATGTTTTATTTTTCACCTGACATTATATGCTTTGTTTACCTCTGCCAGCAGCTGGCGATAAACACAGACTCATACATCATCCAGTTCAAGGCCGTTGATATCTGACAACAATGTTTACCATAATGCCAGTCTTAATGCTTCATAGCCATGTTGTTGTGGAGAGGTAATTAAGTTGCCAAAGTTTAATTGCTCAATCATCAGCAGTTAACAAAGAGGCGTCAGCGGCCCCCTATACTTTCAGCGTACTATATTTATAATGGCAAACAATTATAGCAAGGGCCCTTTAGCTGGGATAGCACTAGTAAAAGCTGCCGGCACTAATGAAAAGCTATAATCACTCCACCCACAGCAGTTATTAGTAGCAAATTATGGGTCAGTTGAAGGGCTAGCAGTTATATGCATTAAGATAAATAACACTGCTGCTTGTGGCAAGTACAGCAAATGAATGAGTAGCATATGCGCCTCTCTACTTCTAACCATGAGGTAGAGAGGTAAAGCTTGAAATCAGATAAAAAAACCCCACTTACACATTGTAGCTTTTAAACATAAAAAAGTATATATGTATATACAGTGTATGCAATATATGTGTGTGCGCATATACCAACCCATTTTGTCCAGCACTTTCTAAATCTTGATGGCCAGACTTCCAGATCAATGCATTTTCATTGGCCAGCAGAAGTATGCTTTGCAAACTCTCTAATTGCGGCATTACAATGCAGAGTGGCGCATGACCCCCTTCTCCTCATCATTCCCTCTCTCCATCTATTCCTTTCTCTCCTTGCCTTTCTTTCAGTCCTTCTCTACGCCTTGCTCCCTCGTCCTGTTCGGTTGCTCAGCCCGGGCCGGTGGAATGCCGCGTCTCTTTGATCAAGTCTTCATTATCAGTGACTCTGTGACGCTTGGCTGTCTGAGGCTAAGGAAGCTAGCTGAGGGAGAAGTGTGGCCTCCATGTACAAGAGGCCTCTCCACACAAGGCTGAACAGTCGCCAGGCATCCCGCCTCCATTAATGAGAAGCATCCCCATCCACCGCAGTCCCCAGGCAGCCTCCACCAGGTGGAATGCTTGGCCCCTGTCACTCATAGCATTGCTGAGGGCTATCAGCAATTCATTAAGTGACTGACTGACTGCCTCGCTGTATCAATTAGGGGATAGTTGATATGTCTGCTTTGTCTGACTGTGTTTGAGATTGCATTGCTTTTCATTCAGTGTCTGCTTTTGGTTTTGTGCTGAGGCAGAGCTGTTACATTTGTAGTTTTTGTTTGTGTGTGGTCTTGGCATGGTAATGGTGGGCAATAACCCGAGGATAATAAGGAGTCAACCACTGAAAGGATGAATATTCATTAGCAGATTCAAACATGAGCTCTTTGCAGCAAAGCTAAAAATATATTTAAAACAAAACAAAACAAAACAATGAATCTTTCTTTAGTGCATTTGTTTTGGTCTCTGAAATCCTCTTCTCAAAAACATTGAAAGGGAAAATTATTGCCATCTGGAGGTAAAATGAAGTACTGTCATAGACTTTATTGATACAAGTCTACAGCATCATGGCAAACCTGGGCCTCTGTTGATGCTGATAAGCTTTGTTTTAAAGCCAAACTGCCTTTGTCTTATTAAAACTCAACCCTTTCCTTGTAACAGACACTTTCAACTGTCATTTGAGGTAAACAGGTAAATTGGACTTTCCATTGTACCAACTGACATCCTTCTACCGGTAAATCGGTTATATTATGCATTCATGAATTAACAGGAACAAGAAATAAACAGCAAGTATGCCAAAATCTAAAGCAATTACTGTTAATATTTTGACAAGGTGTAGAGCAGTATATACAAAATTTGTTTAACAGCCAACTTACTTGTGGCCTCGCCTGGCTAATATATAAAATATTCTCAAAGAGTCGACTGTTGTTTAGAGCCAGCTAGGCAAATCTCAGGCAAATTCCCCTTGTTGTTCACAAACATGATTCCTCATTTCACTCTATGCATTTAGATAAGAGTGCACTTCTTTGCATGCATATCTGATTATTGCGTATGTAGATTCAAACTGCGATGACCTCCATCACAGTTGTCACACAAGTACAGAGGCACTCGATGAAAAAATAACACAAAAGCGTTGCATGAAAGTAGCTGTGCACGTGCCTATTTACTCACCTCGACCTTATTTGCATTAAAAACTGCAGCGAATGGCTTGGTGGCCCTTTCATTCTCCTACAGTGGGCTATATTTCACTGTTAGCTCTCAATGCTGCTTCCAGTGTCACACCCAACCTGCCAGTGACTTTGCATGTTTTCAACCCAGGCAGTAAGGTCTTGTGTAGCATTAACATGACTAAAACTTGTGTACAAATGCACAAAAGAACGGTTTTAAACTACTTTTACAATATTGTTTATCTGTTGTATGTAGTATTGAATGCATTGTTATGTATATCCTGCATCAAGTGCCTTCTCTGCATTGTTGCAGCTCACATTGGTACACACCTGTGACAACAGTGACTTTTGCCACTTAGCCTTTGAATGTGACTGTGACTGTGGGAGGAGGTAAAGTCAAGTCCCATCTTGTTTTGTGGCTGAATTCATGCAAGGCAGTCGTGTGTCGTGTGCAGCACAACGAGGACAGATGTTGGAAGATTGCAGATAGTTACGCAATGGCGTGCCATTAATGTGTGCACTGTAAAAACACTAAGGTAGGTGACAGCGAAACGCAACCGCAAACTGTCAGACGTCGGGTGCATTCTGATCAGAGCAATACATGAAAAAGCAACAAAAGACACGCTGATGATAATGATGCCAATTATCACATTTTGCCCAGGGGTCAGAGGCAACAGCATTAAACCAAGTCACCATTACCTGATAAATGGTTGAACAAAACTCTGTTCTCTCCTGTGAAATTGTTTGGCAGCCATTAGCAATGCAGTGTAATGCCAATGATTGACGTTGCTGTCCACTTAGCAGTGACAGGGGATGTGTGTGTGTGTACGGGGAGGGGTCAGTAGGTTGGTGGGGGGCAGTGCATGGGATTGATCGGGGTCTGCGTTGTTGCCAAACGGGGGGTGAGGGTGTATTGGCGCGTAGACAATGAGCCCCGGCCAGCACTGAAAGGCCCATTCTGCGGATCCCTGTTAGCTGTCTATTATCCGCGGTCTCCAGGGGGCTGCTAAATAGAGGGCATGTGTTAGGCAGACATTTATCATGTAATTACAGCACTAGGATCCGTTTCTGATGGTGTGTGATGATTACTAATAATTACTGTGCATTTCACGCCTCCAAAGGGCCCAGATGGGGTCCCAGGGCGTCAATACAAAGGAAGGGAGGGGGGGTGCAGGAAAAAAACAGGGGATGAGCGAGGAAAATGTGAAGAAATGGAAAGACGGATGAACAGAAACTGCGGAGGGATAGTGTCTCGCCTTAACCATTTAGAGGTGCTCATTAGCTGAATGAATTGAACCATATGTGTCAGATTCCTAATTAACTGGCTGAAAGGAAAGGAATGGAAAGGGAGTGAGGAAAAAGAAACAGATTAACATACACCACATCTCAACATGACAAAGTGATTTTGATCTCTATTTATCTCTCTATTTAGAACTATTTATATTTATCTCATAGAGAAATTACTGTACAAAATTTAGAAATATACAAGAAATCTGATCAAAGAGAAAAGTCAGCAACAACAACGGAGGGAACGACACTGATATGTGATTTCCTGTAGGCGTCCACCCATAATAGCAGTATACACATTTACACTGCACAAAAATAATAGCAAGGTTTCCTCTGGCTTGATTTGTGGCATCCTGGCTGATCTACAGTCATACTCAAAAGGTTTCATATCTGTAGCAGGGACTAAAAGAATGGGCTGAGACTGGGGTTTAAATAAAAAAGAGAAACACCCTCTTATGAAAGCAGCCATCTTGCCTCTGTCAGAGTCGGGGAATGGGTCTGTGTGGTATTGGAACCGATGCGGGTGAAATACAGTGGCTCGCAGTTGTATTTCTGCCCTCTGCAGGAATCCGGATAAATCAAAGAGGTCAAGCTGCCACTGATATGATGTAGTAAAGAAGCATAGGGATGGGTTATACTGTGGATTGTATGTGTGTGTGTGCTTTGTGTTCGTGCCTCACCGAGACCCGCAGCGATGAACTGGAAAGGACAGATCAACAGCGGTGCAACATTTCCCTGAATGCTGCAGTCAAGTTTTTGTTCTCCTTCAACCTTTAGTGTTCATTGTACCCGGACCCCCATGTGCCCCCTATAAATACTCACATTAACCTGCACAACAGAATGGGGCGAGGGGGGGGTATCTTCTTTTGCTCTTTCAGGAGGCCCCTAGTAAAGGCTACAAGGTCTCCACCTGGTCAAGGTGAGCTCAGATGAAACCCACTGACTGGCAGGGTTTTTTACCTGCCGCACAAAAGCCATCCAAATCAATATGGGTGGGGAGGGAGGGGGCATCGGTCGGGGGAAGATGAGGACTGTCCTGTTTAATAGAAACAAATTGCTCTCCACTTCCCGGTGACACAGATAGCAGACCATTTGTGCCTGCTGGCCTTTGTTGGGAACAACAGAAAGGAAATGTACTCATCCTGGCCGGGGATAAAGTTCGGGGCTTTTTGTTACATGCCAGTTACCTTAGCCTCCGTGCCCACCCCCTTGAACAAGCACAGCGGTTAAGTAGTTCAGGTGCCTGCTACATTCTGTTAGATTAAAGGTCCCTGCTTCTGGTCCGAGTTGAATTGCCTCAGCTGGAGTTGAAGGGAGAGGGGGGGCGGTGGGGGGAGCGGTGAAGTTGTAGGACCGTGGGGCATGAATGGACATCTTGTGCGTGCTCACAGAGGCGAAACACTTTGGGACAGCCAGCCGGCCTCTCTCTACACCGAGAACCTGAAAGAAAGTCTGTAGGGTGGTTGGTGAGTGGGGGGGGGGGGGTGTGTGTGGAGGGGGGAGGGTAGCCCAACCCCTACTCACCCTCACTCCTTCGCTCACTCTATATCTTCACCCTCATTTTCCCCAGGTTAGTGGAAAGCTGTACATTTGTTTGCAACAGGGACTAGGGCAGGTGGGCAGTGGGTAGGATCTCAAAGGCCTTTTTGAAAGCTGGAAACACACATACTGTTGCCCCTATGGAACATGGACCTAAAGAAAACCGACACAATGCACACAGGACATGAGGGAGGGGTCTATGTAACTGTGCGCCAATGTGCACCTGTGCTACCCATTCAGTTGCACAGAGCAGCAGTGGATACAGGGTCCGGAGCAGAGTGGGTTGAACCCCACAGGACAGAGAACAAAAGGTGATTGACATCTGACACATAACAGGTTTAACTTACACACCGATTATTGATTGGCAGTTGTGTGCCTGAGTCCATAGCTGTGTTCAGAGATAGCCCACTGGAGATTAATATTTTACTTTCAAGTGCAGAATCAGATCTATTGTTGACGTCTGAGTGTATCTTATCATGATTACTGTAAAGGTGTGTCCCCCGACAGTTATTAAAATCTCTCTGTCACACACGCACACGCTTCTATTACTTTCTCTCTGCAGCTGGGTCTCTCAGATCAACCTGAGATTGGTCAAGCGGAGATGCACAACAGAGTCTGAGCATGTCTGACTTCCACTAACTCATTCCAAAGCTACGGGGTCAAGTGTAAGAGTCAAAGGTGAAGTCTGCCCCTCAAGATTAGATTCCAGCCTGCTGGGAATTACTAAAAAAGATTTTTAGTGCATGTGTTGTCTTTTAATGATCCCAGAAGTGACTTCAAGCCACATGCTAGCTTCTACTGAGATAAAATACAATGCTTTAATCCAGTAGCTTTGCTGCTTTAATCAGTCATAGAGAAATTCTGCATCTGTGACTCCATCACACAGAAATTACGAGTGCATCCCTTTGGCTAATTATATCACGTGACAGGACTGCAAGAAGGTCAGGGTGCCGTATCACTTTATAGAACAAACCACATGCCTCCGTCTGTGTGACATGAAGTAAATGTTCAGTAATCCACATCTTAATCTTGTGCCGCGCTCAGCGCAGCTTAAAGAAACTGATACTCCTGTGACTACTTTAGCGGCTGATTGTGTTACCTTTACAATTCGGCTTCCCCTCCTTCCTGTTTTGTACCCTTGGAATGCCCGATAAAAGTATCCCCACTGTGGCTTTCCACCTGCACAAGAGAGGATATGCTAGTAGTCTGGGGTCAGAATTAATATGCAGCCCCTTGGGGAATTGACTCAATATTACCCTCTAACAAAGGTCAGGACAAGAAATATTAATGCAATTAAAAAAATATTATTTGATATTAAATATATGAGTTTTCGAACAACTTCGAACAATGAAAAATATACAAATAAGGCAAAAAAAAAAACCCCTGATGAAATCTCATTATCACTGGACTACTTGTTTGTGAAAGGGACTGCTAGTGGTGAAAAACTTCCCCTCAAGTTCCCCTCAACTCTACAGAGCTTCTGCAACTTTCAAGTCATCTATCAAGTTTTCCTAAGAGCTGCCAGATGTTTTAGGCAGCTCTAACAAACAGCGACAAAATGTGTGACTACCTGGTGAACAGAGTGGAGTATCTGGGACCAGACATCTCCCTCAGGTGTTGGTGAAGGCAATAAGCAAGTTAAAATGAGAGTGAATATTTAACTTATGTAATGTCAACAGTTCTTTATTGGGATTGTTTCCTCAGCAGAACACAGTCCCAGTTCACAAAGTCATCAAATTTAACTACAGACTGTTTGATGTACAGTAAACATGGATGTAAACATGTAAGGCCTGGCCAGCTGATGGCCCAAAGTGTCAGGCCCAGTGTTAAAAATCAGAAAATAAAATGAGTAAATCAAAGGAAAAACAAGGAACCATTTTATGTCCTATAATGGGATCACACTAGTCATGACGCCCATCAGTGTATTGATGTTCTGACCCGTGAGTAACTCAGTATACCTAGACCATGTTCACATAGTGAAATATCATTTTACTTGGCGGACACAAGTAAAATGCATTGGATGTAATCACGCTTGCAATGTAATATAATGTAATGCAATGTAATGTAAGGAAGCAAACATGTTTGCCAGCCTTTTCATGCCACACACACACTCCCTGCGAAAGTGCTTGGAATATGTGTGGGATGTCACCTGCATGATCATTACAGAGAAGCATGTCTTCCAGTGAGCATAATGTCACACACCGTTACTGGCTTACTAAGGATATTTCTGAGGTTGGGTGAAGAGACAGCAAGACAGTTATCAAACGTTACGCTGCTACCTTGATTATGTTCAGTGTGTTTTACTTACAGGCTTGAATGAATACATCAGGGACCAACACCATCAAACAGTAAGGTAAGATAAGAAGTGGTTGAATGCTAACATTCACTTTTATTAAACAGTTATCAACTGTTTAAACGTTTGTTTTAACCTTGAAATATGGCACAATGTACCTCTGGACAGGCCACACTCACATTGTGCCAAAATACATTTTCAAACGACACTTTCAAAAGAAAGTGTGTGTCACATGGTCACAGTTAATGAATTCATAATATACAAAAGAAAAAAGAAATCAAATAAAAGATCTAATCTTATGCATTCTTGTCCAAATTAACTGGGGATTAACCAAGATAAAATATTTTTAAAATGAAGTAATATATAGATTTCAAACAAATAAAACATTTTTACACAAAGCTAGACAGATAAAAAGAAATCACTTGCTACGTTGTGATGTCAAGTGCATGTTTTGTGTTACGTTCTACACAATAACAAGTATTCATAAACAAAGACTGTGGTTGTGGCTGTCAGCAGACAGTAACATATTTCTTTTCTTCCTCTAAATTCTGTTTCATTCTGTGCAGGGGGGAGGCAATTTATCTGTCATGGCTTCCAAAAGAGGCAGCTCACTTTGCCCCCCTCTGTCCCATTATACTGACAGCAGCCTTATTAGCCACAAGGGAAACCGGCCGCCACATGAATTTGGCCACTGTTCACCTCTGGGGCCGGGGCAAGCCTCTTTTTACAATAGCGCCAATGACGCTGAGATTTTCCTTTCAGTTATTAATTTGATAAATATATTAATTATGACCTGGGGATGACAGTCCAATCAGATTGTCAGGCGCCCAGTCGTGCCCCCCCCCCTCCCTACTTTGGTGATAGGTTCTCTCAGGTTTCTAGAGCTGTCATCCAGTGGGCTTGGACTTCTTATCAGCACTGGGCCCATTCTAAGGATAATTTCCTGTGTGTCGTAATTAAATGGTGGCTCTCTGATGGTGAGCGACTCCCCTTTTAAAGCTGGAACCTCTTAACTTATGTCTGAAGTTAGGGTGGGCCAAACCTTTGATGGGGTCAACATGATTAAAGTTTTATACGTGTGACCAAAAACCTAGAACACGGTTGTGGGAGAGTCCCCTGGTGATTTGTGTGCATTTGTGATTTGTTTACGTTGGTTGTTATTTCACCAGATCATTCTCATTTGACTAATTTCTGGTTAATACAGAAGGTTTTGTTGGAAATAACTGGGCATAAATTGGTGTAATGCAATGTTTCAGTGGAATTTTCACAATACACAATAATGTTCTTCTGTATGAACCTTCTCGTTAGATATACGTTATGGGAACTTTGGGTTGTGTTCAGTAAAATATTATTTCTAGCTCGCAAGCATTTTCTTCTAAATTTTCTACATAAACAGGGAGTGACACATCAAAGGTGGCTGCTTTTGAAAAAGCACTCTACTTCGCAACTTTACTGGCAGAGCACATTGTTGAAAGCTGTTTTGTGAGTTTTGTGTCATTATGAGGGTTGTGGACAGTCCAGTATCTGCTGAGTCAGACCAGTGTGCCTTGACAAACACAGGTGTACAGCAGATAAGTTGTATGGTGATGGTAAACAGCCCCACAAACAATCCATGTGGCTAAA
Organism: Haemulon aurolineatum; assembly: GCA_038406115.1. Classification (NCBI taxonomy): domain Eukaryota; kingdom Metazoa; phylum Chordata; class Actinopteri; order Lutjaniformes; family Haemulidae; genus Haemulon; species Haemulon aurolineatum. Next base: position 16,037,410 of record JBCAUF010000044.1, on the reverse strand, counting down.
CCTGATGAAACCAATTGCGACCAAACCCATCACCTAAGGGGGTAAGGCTGTGGTGCAGTAAATGTAGTCAAAAGGGGTCTTTTACGCTGAAGAAGCAGGATGGACTGCTTCAGTGGGGTGCCAAGGGACTGGAGAACTAAAGAGACTCACTTAAGAAGGAGACCAGGAGGTACGGCAGCGTAGTGGAACTGCTCAGTGTGTGTGGCCCTCCAGTTGCTGGAGACAGAAACATTTAGACTGGCTGACTGTGAAAGACTGCAGAGTGCATAAAACTGGTCACTTTTGGCACCAGTAATGTGACATGCTTGGGCCTGGGAGGTTTAGGGTCAACTTGACCCCGGAGAGCACATAGACCAGGATAGGAAGGTGGCTTGGTGATAAGCAACTGAGCAGCAGCTGAGTGGAACTGAGATACAAGGACACTGGCAGAGGGCCAGGAGGTGAGCACCCTCACCCTTGGAGAGAACTGGGACGATCCAAGGAAGCTCTAATAGGAACCTGGCAGCAAAAAATGAGGGGATCAGATGGTAGCACTTAGAGGACCTGGAGTCCGGTTTGGCAAGGCCACCTGAATTCAACTCAGCTACCATCTAAATGCAAATTACAGGCTCTGCTGAATCTATTTTCAGACCGATTACACAGACACAGAGGCTGGCGAGTAAGTTAGGTGATCACTAAAGAACAGTGGCAAGAGGACTGACTCCAGGCCATGACAATACACATCAACAATAAATAGAAGGTGGTCACATATACAGCATTATGAACTCATGCAGCAACTATATATTATTGTGGTCCAAAAAATTACATCTATGCTCCACCACTAGGTTTATTCAAAACATCAGTCGACCATAAAACGTTCCTGGTACACTACACATGTAAGCTGGTAAGAGATGGCATGCAGCACTGGTGGAAAAGGAGATGTTAGACAGAGCTTTCCATGTAAAGTAGCTGGCCGCTGGAACCATCAAATCTTCCCCCGTGCCACTGGGCCTTGTCTGACAGCCGTCTGGACTTTAAAAAGGGGTGATAACTTAATTTCTACTCATGTCAACACTGGTGCAGAGGCCAAGAGGAAACTGTGGGCCTATTGTGTGTCTGTCATATCATCCTGCATTTTGTGGACCCAAGAATGAAAAATATTTAAGTGGCTTTGATGTCCTGGATCGTGAACTGCTCTGATGGTCTGAAAGCATTTGAGTCCTGTTTTCCTTGATGGTCATCTCCCTTGTGCCTTTATCCTTTTATCCGTAGCATGTAAATGATCACAAGTTGTTTGTGTGTGCACACGCACTCCTCGCTTATTGTGTGTGTGCAGTTTTAGCTTTGTGCAGGGCCAGTTGCACAGCCAGCAATAGTGCCACGTACCCTGGCTAAAGCAAACACAAGTGCAGGGCTTATACTGGAACAACCCTGAGCTTGAGGGCGTTGACAGCAGCTTCTATCTGCCAATCTCCCTGTGGATATTGTTGCAGTACTGGCAGACAGACAGCCAGGGCTTGTGGGCTGACAGATCCCCTCTGTCAGCAGGTTATCATTTCCAATTAAACCCTTTCATCTAAACGTACAGTCAACTCCTTGGCAAGCCAAAAAATGACCTGAATAAGACATTATTACTCTATTTCAACAGGTCCCCATTTTTTCAACCTCCGGCCTGTAACTGGAAGGGCTGGGCGATCTTTTAAAGCATTACGGTTCTAGATTCTTCTGCTATCTTGATCCAAATAGCTCAGAACTTCAGCCGTCTGTGGTGGTCGCATTCTGTTTAGAGATAAACTTTCAAAATTGCATCGGATTGACACACCGGCATGTCCTCTCTAACATGTGTACCGGCACAAGGGCCTTTTTGTCTGGCTTTGTTCTGTCGGGACCCACTGTGGACAGGGCTGTGCCTATCCACTATGCAGGAGACATGAAGGAATGCATGCAGAGCTCAGTAACTGTCTGTTGAAAAAGGCCTCACAACGTCTCATTTCCTTTAATAAGATGGCCTCTAAGGCATCCGGATGGACCAACTAAATACAGATTAACCCTCAGCATCATCAGTGGCCACTCAATCAACATGACTGACTCACTCGTGCATGTATGTGTGTAGGTGCAAGCGAACTTATACATACAACTTGCTTTTCACAAGACATTATATAGTCTTCAGTAGTGATAAATACTGATATTTTAAAGGGATATTATGATATAATGGACGGTATATGATATTTATATTTACAGTTTTTGAAAAAATTACTCATATGTGTTTAATTTTTCCAATTGCCCACAGGACATCTTAGTTTAAGAACTTAACAGACGATTGCAAGTTATCTTAGGAACAGTTTATAATATACACAATCATTTAAGATGAAGTTATTCCTCATTTGAAGAGTTAAAGTCAAGCCTAGAGTAGG
>JBCAUF010000044.1:16023521-16034781 GCA_038406115.1 Haemulon aurolineatum | reverse complement strand
AAACTGAAATTTGATTCGTAAAGGGAAAATCCGTCCAATATGGAAGTAATTCCTAGTGCCATAAAATGGCTGCACACACACCTTGACTCTCGATATCTCATGTCCAGATTTCCAAAAACACAACTGCAATCTTATTTGCAGAGTTTGTGGTGTTTGACCTTAAAAGAACTAACCTCAGTTGGCTATCTGTGGGCTGAAGCAAGTAAACGCATGCTTCCACAGCTTCAGGGCATAACAAGTTGCAGTGCAGCTTGGCTATAACCTATACACCTACCTGTAGATCCTGGCCAACTGTTCTGGCATGTGAGTTTGCTTTTCGTCTAGTTTTACAAAGAGGGGTTTTAAGTGCAATTCAATTCACAATTTCCTCTTTTACCTCTACAGTAAGATACACTCTCCGAAATGTAGCCCCTCTAACCCACACCAACTTCCTGCTCAAAGACACAAAAGTGTACACTATGAAAGCAGTCAAGAATTCAGATAAGTGCAGAATTAAGCCCAATTTCAGATTGACTCCCTTTCCATCTGCTTAATCTGCTTTAATCAGGCAATAATACTTTATTTATTCAGAGTGAGGGGTAGAGTTGTCCATTGGTGAGATGTAGAGGTTGCCCGAATTTAGATAAAGTAATCCATAGAGAGAGGGGAAAGTTGAGAAAGGAAACAAAAGTTAAAATAGGAAAAAAGACAGTGATGAAGGGGAACAGACTGAAGAGAGAAAAGGTGGAAGAAGGAGAGAGAGAGAGAGGGAGCAATACAGGAAGAGTGTTATCAGGGCACCTGTTCCTGTGGTAAAGAAACACCGTCAGAAATACTAGGATAATCCTCTTGGTTTTAATGGTTTTGAAATGCTATGAAAGATTAGGTAAACAGCGCATTTGATTAATGGGAAAAGAAGTCAATTGGCCATGGAGCGTGAAGCAGCACACAATGCTCCTTTCATATCCTCTGCGCTGCTGAGAGCAGAGATGGTCAAAGGGATGTCTTGGCAAGGAGATGATTTTGTACATACCTCCCCGGGAGAGAGTGCAGTCTCACACTTTTTCAAGATTCGGAAACTTGAGCGAGCATGAGGAAGTATTGATGTGTGACACTTACACACTCAGATAAGTTAAAGTGGATAAGGAAATGGAGTGATTAGGGATGATACCATTCCGGTTTTGATGACAGGATTTCATGCGATGCTAAATGCTTCACATACTCATCGCTGAAATTTAGAAACTCTTGACAAACTGGATCTCCGCGGCCTCCCCCCTCAATCCCTCTCTGTTCCATCTCCCCAGGTAAAGGTCAGCTAACCCAGGTGCTTGCCCTCCACTTGACTCCTTTCCAGCAGACTGTGGCTAAAGCAGAGTCTGCAGTGACCCATTCTAACTCAATGTCATCTATGCATGATCAAATCCCCCCAAAACAGCTTAGCTAGGCCGAGCCAAAGGCCTCAGGTCGAGGGCATTAGTCATGTGGCAGTTGGAAAAGTGGAGGAGGGAAGGGGCAGATTATACTGAGAAGCTCATTCAAAAGTATTTTTCAGCTGTAGGGTTTTCACGTGAACTCACTTTATCGAATCACAAAATGTGTGTGGCACCAACGTTTTGTTCTGTAGAAAGTTCTCTCTTTCTACAATATTATTGTGGGAACTATGGTCTACTTAAGCATAAAGACAAATTGGTAATGGTAAATACAATATGGCTAAGGTATGGTTAGCAATAGGCAATAAAAACACTTAATGAAGGTTAGGAATAGGTTAGGAATGTCTGTGTGTGTGTTTGTGTATTAATATATGTATATATATATATATATATATATATATACACACACACAATAAACAGTGTAGTATCACCAATTGTACAATAGCCCTAAAGCCCTAAGGAGAGCTGACTGACTCTGTGACTCCACATTTATTACTCAATCGCCTGCATCATCTCTTGTCATCCTGCCTCATAATGTCTGTAGCATATGCACACACTTCCTCAGCTTCCTTAAAGGTCGCCTTTAAAGGTCGCCTGTTTAAGTGTAAAGCAGGTTAATTGTTGAAAACAGTAAACAAAATGATTAGTTTGGTGTGTTTTTGACCTCAACCCTTGGCACATTCTTGACTGACTGGCTAGATGGGATCAGAAGGAAAAGCTAACCACCAGAGGGCCTTTGTTGCATAAATCTCTTAGTGACCTTGACAGTTGATTTCCCTGATTGTGCGCATTTAAAAGAGAGCTTTGATATTGTGGAACAAACAATTTCTCCATTGCTCATATGTAAAAGGCAGGCCTATTTTTTGACAGATATTTTGATATGCAAAGATTAGACTCAACATGCTTCAGGATACCAGAGAATCCGCAATGGCTGCTAATCCCCCATCCATAGCCAGAGGCAGCGACAAGGCAGCATAAGCTCTCCTGTCCTCCCTGCTATCACCTGCCTATTTACTGCCATGCCATCCCCACGGCGCTTTCAGCCACTCTCCTTCTCTTTCTCCTTTCCTCTCTCTCCATCCGCTAATCCTCTTTAAGGACATTACCTGCTAATATATCCAGTCAGAAGGTATAAAAGCCAAGCTATCTCTTTACTGCCATCGGCAGTACGCTAAATAGGCCATTAATGGAGTAAGGCAAATGGGGGATATCGTGGATTTGACCCCAAATACCATTCAGATCCTGGTCTATCTGAGTGGCTGTCTGAGGTGTAGCATGTGTTGGGTCACAAGGAGCAGAGGGAGTGGAAGGGTGCGGTGGTAAAAGAGCTAAAGTGTGGTTGGCCTTTAGCATCTTAGTCACTTCAAAAAATCTTTGTTTTCTGTGTCAAATATGAGGGCTTTGTTCAAAGAATATTCAATGCTAGGTTTCAGACTTATTATTGCGTTATTTTTTCACTAACATCCTAGAAATCAAAGCCAAATGGAGCGACTTCGCACACTGGTGCCCCCACATGGCAGAGGGTGCTAACTGTTAAAATCATTTTAACTTTATCATCCAGAATTCATGCCATGGTTCACCCATGGTTCATCTGTGATTTATTTCTATTAACAAAATGGCATGTCTAATTACAGCTGAAATCATCTGTCTAGGCTGAAGTTCCTATGTGGCTGTTAAAAAGGAATTTTGTATTTTGCTCTGAACTTGTTTCACTTTTTCTCAAAATGTCTATAGTCTATTCTGTATTGTGTTATTATTATATAACACTTACATTTTAACAAGTATATCAAGCCTGCGGCATTGTAATTATGGGTTGGTCATCTGTTACAGCATTACCTTGTAATTTAGGCTAATAATATATTTTTACTTTACAGAGAATTTTTACCTATATCTTTCAAGTAGTTTTAATGTTGTCATGCAAGGATGCAATATATCGTATCAAATCTCACTTCAGTGTCACAGTAAAACGACTTAAATCTGGCATTATAGATTGTCTTAATCCAAGACTATTCCATATAACCTGACCCAGAACAGCTTTGCAGACCATTTATGAAAAACAAAACAGATGAGAGTTTGTTCTCCGCTCCTGCCGAGCAGGTTAACCTGCAGACCTCCATGACCAACAAAGTTCAGTTGCTGACTTGGCCTCGAGGCAGGGCAGCTGTTCATTTTACTGCTAATGGAGTGCCACTGACATCCCTTTAATGAGACAGCACTAATGAGTGCTGACAGCTCAGATGGCTCACCACCACATCAGCTCACCTCCACTACTCAGCAGGCAGAGTCTACAGAGAGCAGAGACTGCCCCCCTTTGGTCAAAGCGGGAAATGACCACCACAAGGCCTACAGTAGAGGTGCTCTAGTAAATAGATCCCCCCTGTCATTTCCTGTCTCTGACACCTGTTAATATTAGGAGGTAAATAAGGTAATACTGAATGTGAATGATCAAACATTGAAATCAATCAGTTTAATCACTATAACAACAACAAATTAAACATAGCTATAAACTCAATAAATTAATGGAATAGCCAAGTAGGTCTACACATTTTTTTTACCTCCCCTTGAAAATTTTGAAACTGAATGATTTAAAAAATATGTATTTGTAATAATGATATATTATGTCATACAAATACTATTCAAAAGCGGTCATTGATTTCATATCTTATCCACTAGAGGGAAGCACTGTATCAAAAGTGTCATGCCAAAACATAATATGCCATACACTACTTATTAAAGATGAAAAAGACATTACAAGTGCATTCAGTAAATGTCTAATATTGCAATACTATTGCCTGTATCTTATTCCCCCGAAGCAGAAACTTGCTTGAAGACATTTTGGAAAGATGTCAAAATCATTTAATGCTCTTTTCCCCCCTACGATCAGTGGGTGCTCCAACAGCTGTATGTGAGTGTAATGAATTGTAGCAGGAGCAGTCCTGACTGTCAGGGAGGAGCAGAGGACAGACAGATCAGCACATCCATCCACCCACAGCCCAGACAGGGTGGGTGTAATGATTGGTGCCACTGCTGCGTGACAACAGTGGCTTCTTATCACAGCGAGAAGACAAAGAAGCAGGACAGATCCCACTTTCCTCATTCCCCGCGAAGGGGCGCAGAAACTTCCTCCACATATCACGCTGAGGCTTTTAACAGAGCTTTTCACTAAGCTGAAATGACTCAGTGAACTGTGAGCGACATTCAGCCATTCAATCATGTTTAGTCTTTCGCTTCCTTCACCTCTCTTTGGTAAAGCCTTTATGGTCAGAGGTAAAGCAGACGCTGAGGTATAATTCTTTGTACTGGCTGTCTGAACAGCCTGCACTGAACCATGTTTTTATTCCTTTCGACATGTTTTTCTGTGCCAGCTGAACCTCTCTGAACGGACATGTTGCATTAGTTTTCTGGAAACAATGACGCCTCTTTCCCACTTAAACCCATTACTTCTAATGCCGTGTACACTTGAAACCATCAACCCACATCCTAAGTGGAGAGTGAAAGCAATTCTTTCTCGAAAATTGTACAACCAAACTAAAATAAAGCTCTAACACAGAATATCTGCCCCTCACAAGACTGTTTGTTCCTTAGCTGAGATGAGGAGGGAAAATCCTTTCATTTCAGCACTTGAGAAATATGGTTGCACCTGTTTTTTGGGCTTTTTTTTCTGGCAAATGACAAGTAGTTGGCACAAGTTAAGACTTCACTTAACTGTCTGATGATTTTTCTCATAGCTTAAAGTGAGTGGAGCACATCAACGATGGCACCCTGTAATCAGAGATCTCACCTCCTGTGGGGAGGGTAGCCAGCTCAGAAAAAAGGAGAGGTTGTTTTGTGATAAAAGGCTCAGAAGCCTGTCAGTCCTGCACTTTAGAGGTGTTTTATCTTACATAATAAGTGTGAAATGAACAAAATTACCCTTACATTATAACAGCTAAGGAGCATAAAAGTGAGAAATGATGAGATGCTCAAATTAGGCTAGGAGATGCTCAAATTAGGCTTGTCTGATTCTCTGACAATCAGACAAGCATCTTGTCCTTTGTCTTTGTCTATCTTTATGCTGCATGGCCCAGAAAAGAGCCCTTGAACTATTTTTAAAAGTACTAAATAAAATGAAACTGGTTATCACAAGTACTTACTACGGTTATGATTACAAGTGTGCTCCAGGGCATTTGACCTTCACCGACTGCACATTCACAACCAAAAAAATCCCCTCAAGAGATTAAAATGCAGAAACATACTTGCACGCTTATAATTTAGCCGTAGCTCCTCTGAGTCACTAGACCAACGTATGAAGGCATGAATCACGACACGGACAAGCAGACTGGCGGTGTGTGGATGTGAATCTTACTCTGCAGAAGTGAGATGGCTGTCCAAGCACAAACAAACAAAGAATAATACGAAAAGACAGCCTCTGAAATTGCGCATGAGCCAGTTGGGGCTGCAGCCAGGCATGTGTTCATTCCGCCACAGGCACTAGTCATCTATTGCTGGCACTGCTCTGCATCATATGTACTGTATAGTAGCTGCTTTACTATGCTCATGAGGATGTCTTAATGCGATGTGATTTGTGACCAAGAAAAGTCAGATAACAATGCAATCAACCCAGGAGTTTCAGGAACATGTGTCACAAACACACACATGTTAAAGACAAACTACATATGCCCGGTTTGTGAAGATCCTGACATGTACCATCACGATTTCTCATTAGAGCACATACTACTTGCTTCATTTAAAAAAAGAAAGAAAAAGAAAACACTGGGAGCTGCTTACCGCTCATGTACAGCGATGTCACACTCATTACCAGGGAAAGGACATCAAAGCAGATGGGCGAGCACGATTAACTGAGCCGAGAATGGCTGCAAGAATGCATGTACAGCCAAGATACAATGAGCCATTTGAGATTCAGCCAACAGAAAAACCACAGCCTTTGGATCTACAGTAAATTCAAGATGAAAGCAGTTGTAGTCCACATGTTAAGAGAGGAGCACACTGAATGTGAGCTCCGTTTTATAGGTGTCAAAGAGTGATACTTTCAGAGGAGACTGACTAACCAGTTCTAAACACACACTGATGCTCCTAGCTGAGAAATTGCCATGAGCTTTGCTTCAGTCCGAACATGCATGGTATCAGCTTCCTCTCTAACCATAGTGTGGTGGAGAAACTGAACACTGATGAACCTGTGACTGTCCAAGTACACCAGCTGGGTAGACAAATCAATATTTCATACTCGCAAAACAGACAATGCAGATTGATGATATTGCTTGACTTACTGTAACATGTGACTGACCACAACTTGATCTGGAGAACAAACTCAAATTGTATGGTCTCTAAAAGCCTCAAGAACACTTTGCTAGTTGACATTATGCTTGTTGTTGCTGGCTTACCAAAATGCCACTGACTCATGAATGAACAAACACAGCCTTACTTGATCACGCTGCATTTTCAGTCCGTGAAACTGCTTTAACATAAAACTGGGTAGAATTTTATACATCCACAGAGGAGAACAAGTAATGGCATTTGTGTTAATGCTGTGCTATCAATATTTACGGTGGATAAAATATGTAATGTAAAGGTGTCGCTCGTCGTGACCAATCCAGAGATGATTCTCTCTGTCACATGGTTTTGTTTTACAGCCTGCAACAGCAGCACAGCAGCGAGACTGAACTGAGAAATAGTGAAGAACAACAGCTAGCTTACTGGCAAGCAGACACAACCTAGACTTGAACATGCTATGCCCTTATCAATTAATGAAAGCACAAGCAGCACAGTGGCAGAAACCTAGCTTAGACCTGATTTATAATCTGCCAAATAGGCCTCTGACAGAGTGGTCAAGGAAGTACCATCTTTCTCTGACTCTAAGCTGACTTGAGCTTGTTGTCTTAACCTAACTGCTGACTGGACTCAAAAAATAAACAAATAAATAAAAATCGGAACATTGAAGTCCTTGTATAAAAATCGTACAGATTGTATTTTTCATTGTTTCACAAACTGCCTTGATATTGTTTTTGGTGTCCACAGTCCCCAGTGCTTGGGTGTCTTTTTTCATCTTATCACTGTGCTGATAAAGACACTTTCAGATCATATATAGTATATAGACGCTTTAAAAACAAATGAAGAACTCTCATTAATCCAACTTTGTCTTGTTTCAGAGCTGCAAATTGTCTCTATTTAAACATTTGAGCTGCCATGCAGTGAAAAACAATGTTCACTTAAGTATATAAATTTGGTTTGGTGCACTGAGATTTAAAAGAAAAAAAACAAAAAAAACATTGACTGTCAATGTGAATGATGAAAAAGCTTACCGGTGTCTGCTGAGACTTTTTTATAGGATTACGTATATGGCCGTGTGTAGCTGCAACCTTTCACCTCATTAACTCAAAGTCTGTAAGTAAATGAAGTTGAACTTTATCCTATTCAGGCAAGCACTGCAGAGACTTGAAGCTGTGTGGGAAAAAAAAAAAATCCAATGCAGTTTCACCATCTGTTCCTTCACAATGTTGAAAGGGCAGAAGTGAAAAACTTCTCTCTCTGTGGAATTAATTAGAAAATCTGCACAGCCACTGTTGTCAATTTGTCATTACTGATAATTTATAGGATGGCTAGACAGCTGCACATATGACCACTGTTGTAAGAAATAGGCTGGTTTCTCTTGTCCTTGTAGCTGGACAGTGGAGAAATCTCTTTCAATTAAACACTATAGATCACATCCATGCTTTTTAATTTTGCTCCTGGAGCTCATCTGTGGAAAATCATTTTTTTTTTTGCAAATGAGTAATTTTAACTTTCATCCTCAGTGGGGGGTTCCATTGAGCATGTTAATTTAAATTTTCAACGAGCTCAGATATACGGTGGTCTGTGACAGTGGTAAATGAGTCCATTCTGTATTCAAAGAAGAGGTGAAAGTAAGAACTGCTACATGATCAATATAATGTAACCGTCATATATTACAGTCTTCACATTAAAATGCACATTCTCTCTGTAAGTTCTGCTTTGTTTACACTGTAGATCACACCACCCACTACGACAACACATTACAGCATCTACAGGATGACAGAGAATCACTGACGTCTTCAGCCATCAGGACGATCAGCAGACTTATCGTCTTGCTTCTCAGCACGGACATGAAACCAGGCGTGCATCAAATAATAGTTTGCTCTAATCTATTGGAGGGCTTGATCAGGGGAGTTCACTGCATGGAGGATATTTAAATTGGGGCAAATCACAGAAAAATAAACTTACTACCCATTACTCGTCTGACTGGACTTTCTGGCAAAAATTCAAAATTGCACAAAGCTGTCACTGTGAAAAGTATGCATCCTGTCGTGCATTAAAAAAGAACAAAAGTGTTTTGCAGTTTACAATACTGCTGCCTGACACTAAATTTGGAAAATTTACATTGAACAGCAATGTCTGTAGAACAACCAACTACATACACAATTGCGGAGACGACTCCAGCCTAAACTGTTTTCCATTTGAAACGTTTTTCAGTTGCTGTAGTTGTTTACTAAAAAGAAACACGATTTGACTCCTTAGCATCAGTGGAGCTACTTGTTTTTGCACTCAGGACATGGAATTCAAAAGTGGGGCTTGTGTTATCTTTGTAAAACAGAATTATTTGAAGTATGCTTGAAGCATCACACAAGCAGTTCAAGTTATTTATTATCAGCAAGGTTACTGTGAAGGGTGTAATCACAGCCACAGAGCAACATGATTTGTTATTATCAGTAGTGGAATGTGACAAAGTACATTTACTGTACTTAAGTACAGAGAGGCACCAGACTTTAGACTCAGATTCAGATTTATACCACTTTATTGATCCCAAGAAGGGAAGTTCATTTGCAGCTACATGAAACCATGTTCATACACACACACACACACAACAAGGTTCACAAGCATGCTATAAGTCAGATTCAACGAATCAGCACACATAGGTCAGTTTAAGAGGACAAGACAAATATATGAATAAATAGTAGGAGATGAGTGAGAACAGACGATTGAAAGAGTAAAATAATAAGTCATTTCCTGTGGTTCATCCAAAAAATAAAAAAATAAAATAAATAAGATAAATAATAAAGTTTTTTGAAATAGCTGCCCAGAAGGGATGAGGGAGTTGGAGTCATGTTTTTTTTTTTTTTTTAAATCCCTGGGAGACACATTATAATGCCAGCCTGAAGACATTACAATCAATTCACTGGAGATATAATCAGGCTGGTTAATAATGTTGTTTTTGCTTTCTAAACAACCAGATTTTTCCAGAGTAAACGCAAGTCATTCTGCTGAATGACTTAATTTGCCACTTAACAGAGAGAATTATTGTGTTTTTCACTCCTCTGAATTTATTTAACATCTTTAATTACTGGTGACTTTGCAGATTAAGATTTTACACACCCTCTATGGCTATATTTTGAAATATAATACAATGCTGTTGATTTAATTATCCCACAGTATATCATTAGAATTACCTCTGTCTTCATCAGTAACAAGCAGCATTTCCAAGTAAGCACATTTTGCCCAAGATTTTTACTGAATCTTTATTTCTACATTTCTTTCTATCTATTCTGACCTTCACCCTTGTGTACACACCTGCAGTGGAAATGACAGCAAAATTGGCCAATTTAATTTGCACACACAGTGTTTGTCACTGCAGTTCTGACCAGAGAAGACTAATCGATAATGAAGAAACTAAACAATTTAAAACTAAACTAAACTGAATACAGCATTTCCATTCCTAAAATAATAGTTTTGTGAGGGCAGCCCAGCCCTATAGGCCTACTTGGAAGATTTTTTTTAGGCTCAGCATCATCTGTTGATCAAAAATGAAATGCATCTCAGTTCATAAAGTGGAGTTCATAAATTGGGCCAGACAAGAGGCTCATTGCCTGACGTGGGTTCTTCAGTTCATCCATATCAACACAGCCCTCCTGCTCTATTTTTATGGTAGTGAACGTGTTTTGTTTGCACAGACTGACTGGAATCCCTGAGCTTGAGCTTAACATTTCAAATAAAATAACATTACTCAGACCTAATGTCAAGTGATTTTGAATTACAGGATATAAAAAAAGAAAAAATAAGGGGAAAAACAACATAACCTCCTTGATAGTTGGCAGTCAAAAACGTGTCCGTATTTGTTCAATTATGATGAAAAAAGTGAAACGACTTGGTTTTTGACTGCAGATAACTAGTCCAATCAATCGCTGCTGAGAGGAGGGCTGCTTTGGGGTGAGGCAGACTGGCAATGTGATGTGAAGTAATTTAATCAATATCCTAAGTACAATTTACTTAAACTGATGAAGTACTGTTGAAACAAATTTCCTGCCAAACTGAGAAAACACATGCCTTCCCACATGGATGGAGGCTATTCTCACGCAGTGTTGCTGTATGCCAGAGGCGGTGGTGCTGCAGTACTGTGGACTAATAATCTGGATGAAATAGTTCAGATTCACTGCCTCCATTTAAATCTCCATATAAGGCTTTGAACACTGAGGCTCATGAGGCTCCTCTGGGTCTCTCTCTACCGCAATGATGCCTGAGCCATGGATTAAACTGTGTTTACTGAGAGATTTTATTAAAGTGACGACGGTGCTGTGATTCAGTCTCGTCAGACACTAGCTGTAAAATGATCATAATTAACTCGCCTGACGAAGTACACTGTACATTTTTAATTTTAACATTTATTTATTTATTTTTGCCTGATCTAGCTTACGTCTTCATTGCACAAAAAAACCTCCTTTCCAAAACTGCTGTGTTCAACGTGATGCTCGTGACATCAGCCTTGCCACCAGCCACGCAATCATGCGTCGTGCTTCTATTTTTACACTAAAATGCTATTTTTGAACGGGGCTGCGTCGACGCGC
>JBCAUF010000044.1:15651115-15662593 GCA_038406115.1 Haemulon aurolineatum | reverse complement strand
TTTACTTTAAAATAAAATCTTTGAGTCATAGTGTTGATAAAGCATAGGTCTGGTGATATTCTACATTTTTCCATTTGAATGCCCAAATGATGGATGAACTAATCTTACTAACAAGTATTGTACCCAAAGTCTGATATAGCTTATTGCTCTCTCCAAAAACCATTAAAATTCATTAATGAGCCTCCGTGTTGTACTGAGTGACATTTTCCTTCATTGCGATGAATGTGGGCACCGCGGTTTATTGGGTCGATCCCACATTCAAGATCCTGCTAGCCTGATTGCGCACTCCCTACAGTAGCATATGGCTGAAAATAGTCCACGATAAATGCATTATTTACTCCTTTTATGTAAAATCTGCCATTCCCTGCTGTTTTAGGAAATTACTTATGCATTTATGACTGTTTTCTAAAGATACGTGTCTTTGGTAGGGGTGAATGAGGCTTGGGGCTGAGCGGCACCGACAAGCTGGGGAACTCGGAAGGTACTGAGAGACAGGCGCATTGTTGCTTTTGGTCTTTTCGTGGGATTTGTTGACATAGAAATATAGACTACAGCCAGCTTTAGCCTTTAAAAGCCAACCTTATGCATGAACCAACAAGTCTGTAAGAGACAGCAAGCAATATGCAAGACACGTATGAGGGAAAAATAGAAGCAGAGTGTGTGTTTGTGAGCACGACAGATAGAGTGACGGCACACAGGGTTTGTACTTGGCTGATGTGACCATATGCTTATTGTTGCATGCATGGAAACCAGTGATTGAGTAAACCTTTGTGCTCCTGACAGTGCCAGGAACGGAGAGGGAGGCCATGGGACCTACAGCTGGTTAGGAAGCAGACAGGCTGTGCAGAGCTGTGGGTATATGAGAGATAAACCCATCAGCACAGCCAGTGTTGAAATGAGGCTCACTGAGGCAACTCAGTGGGGACAAAATGCTGGTATTCAGATGTGTCATATGTGCTGGTGTTAGCTGAGGTTATTTTTGTCAGGGCCTAGTCTTATTATCCTGTCCTTTTCCTTTGTGCTCATAATGTCTTTCATTTCTCTACACATCTGTCCTTTGTACACGCAGTTCACCCATTTCTTAATGAAAAGAAGCCAAAACTCCAATAACCACTTAATGGCTTGATATTACCTCTTGTATGAAGAATATTTACCTACATTTCAGTTTCAAGTGTGCCGTTGCTTTCCGAAGACAAATGCTTATGAAGATGTTAATGAATATTATAAAGATGCTATCCACACTCCTTGTTATTATCTGCAGCAGTTATATAACTGGGATTCTGTGCTTGAGAAATCCATCAGACTGAGTCAAGCGTGCTCTAATGGTCCTGACTGTGGGTCACTGGAATGTGGTCACATGGGCCATAATCTGTTTGAACTGCACAGTAGAAAAACACACCAGTGGCCTCAAGATATTTAGACATTCAACACATATCCCCACCTGAGACAGTAAGGGCAAACTATGAATCCTCAACATGTTAGCCATTATGCAAATGATCTACTAGTGTTTAAAATTTGCTTCACTTTGGTAGATTATATTTGTAATGCCTGTGAACATAATACCGAAAATAAGTCATATATCCCTATACCTTGCCATAAACTGTCCTAAGATTTTATCATAACATTCACTTTTATTATACTGTATGTATATGTACTTTTTTCATTGAGAAATACTTATAGTTTTTAATAGTTAAAAAAAAAATCTATTGTTAAAAAATAGAATAATAATTCAGAAAACTAGAGTCCACCATGGTGCATTTCATGGAGCCTTCTTACCTGATAAAACCAAGTGTCAAGGTTGAGGCATCAACTGTTGCTCATCTCTTGGGAGCAGATAGTATATCCACTTCTTTCAGCAGAGACCACAGTGTGGACCCTCCTGCACTCAGCCAGAGGTACAACACATCCACAGTCACCATGTAGTCCAGAGCGCTCTGCCGTCTTTTCTCAAGCCCTGGTGGTAAACCTCCTCTCAGCTGACAGGGGATCAAGGAGCAAAGCACAACTCGTCAACTGAGTCAATATGTTTATACAAATGACTCCATGAGCTTACGCTAGCTGCCTGACGGTTGAGAGCTATGTGCATAAAAGGAGCAGACGAGCATGCGTCCTTGGTAGAACTTTAACAGTGATGGCTCTGGTGGACACACTTCAGTGGGTCTTGATATCTCTCGGTTAATTCATTCCCTACGCGCACCTCCGGTTTAGATATACTGGTTAAAAAACACCCAACAGGGATCTCTGGAATTTCCAGCAGCACCCTAGGCCTTATCCATATGAGTTTAGTCCTCCAGGCAGGCAGCTCATTGAGGCTGTCTACCCTTCTTCTCTCCTCCTCTGTCCCTAGAGCCCAGGCTCAGGTAGCAGAACAGGTGACTGGCTCTCAGGTTTCAGGACTTGCATAATAGGTCCCCACTGCACAAGTTATTAATGGAGTCAGACGCTCCCAACAGCTCCTGCAGTTGCCTTACTGATGCAGGAAAGACAAAATATACTGTATATATATAAATATAGATATAGATATATATATAGATACATAGATGAAAATAAAAATGAGGCTGTTTGCTCCTGCGTTTACTCCTTCCAGTGCTTACTCAAACCAATACTTTCCAAAGATGTTTTCCCAAAAGTGTCTTTGAAAAGACACATACATCTTCTTGGAATAGGTAGACCTGGATGCGGACAAAAGAACAGAGAGAGTAAAGGCAAAACTATAAATAAATGTCTAGATATGGTGCAGCCCGGAAAAAAAGTGCTGAATATTCAAGTTATTGTCTGTCTCCTTTATGAGACCCTGCCCGAGTGGGGTAGCATTAAAAATCACAGTAAAGTACAGTAAGTTTACACTTTTGCGATGATAAATCACCCAGTTACTCAGCTAAAACAGTAAAAACATTGAGGTATATTTCACTCTTGTCAGTACTCATGACCCAGTGGTTGTGCTGATGTGAATACTGAATGTAGCAAGGTGATGATCAATGACTCACATCTCTAGCTATTAATCTGAGGAATGTGGTGTTACACTTTTAAATAGTTGTAAGTATGGGTATGCAGTCATCATTTCATACTAATGCAGATCAAATGGGATCATTTTCTATCTAATGTGGATAGCCAGCAGCTTTCTTCTTTCTTATGGTGCTGTTTGTCTATATAACCTTATGTTACAATACTAGGTTGGCTGTTGCAAATGAGTCCTGTGATCACACATTGCAAATTAAATGAGTTGATGAGTTGCTCATATTTGATAAACTGATTCATATTTTAAAAATAAATCCAGTGATGACAAAACATAATATACTGTAGAAAGTAATTTGTAGTAAGATAAGGTTAACAGCATAGTTTCCTCACCTCACTGATACATGTATTGAACAATTACTTAATTCATTTTTTTTTTTTTTTACGTTGATTAACCTCCTATCATTCGACCTATTGATTAGTTGATGCACTGGTACATTAAATGTGATACTACTGTGACATTAGATCAGTGTGGACGCATTTAGATCTATAGATATCGTTATAGGGAGAAACCACTTACTCAGTAATTCTGTCATCTGGAAATAGCTTGAAAGCTTTTCTTTTTTTGTAATAATCCATCAGTTTGTTCTTTTAGAAAAGCGACATGACCACTGTGGCTGTTATATCCGGCTTCAGTGCATCAAGCTGAGCTCAGCGTTTTAAAGCCATCCTCGTACCTCTTCCCACCTCAGCCTTTCAAACCATTTTTTATTCCCATTTGAAATTTTGCTATGGGTGGATGCACTCAACAAGATCTCTTGAAATAAACACAAAAAAGTTGCTGTTTCACTCAAATATTCTGGTTTGAGAGCTCTGAGAAAGTACCTGAGGAAAACTGTGAAATGGGGTTTTCTCACTATGCCTCAAGATATGTATAGGGGAGTCTATTCAGAACTAATCCTATTAAAATTCTCATTTTGCACAGTATGCCCACCCTCTTCCAGCAATGTCACTTCTCATTTGACTGCCACTGTTTCATGTCTCATGGGGATTTGTGCAATCAATAGTGTGGTCTAAAGTGAACTTTGTTCATTAGAGAAATCTAAGCAATTTTTCTTTTCTTTTAATCTAAAGGATCCTTTTGACTATACCGTACTTCAGAAACACCATGGGTATTAAGTACTAAAGCTCTCCCCCAGTCCTGTTATTTAAATTTATCATTCATAACTGGTTTGGTTTAAAGCCACTGCTGAGAAGAATTTCAATAATGTAAATCTTGTTCATAAGAAACCCCAGCTTCATCCATTCACAGAAGTTCAGCCTCGAATCGCTGTCTGCAGCCTATTTCCTTTTCTTCTAAAGTCTTTCTCTTTTCAGGGAATAAATGTCTTTGTTACTTTTGTCACTTAAAGCATGTCTATGTGTTCAGATTATAAAACCATACTTACAGTGAACCAATGGCTTTTGAAACACTTATCCTTCCAATACAGTTCCTACAAAGTGCCTACTTTGTGAGAATTCAACACCTACAGTACAGTAAATTACATTACAAGTCAGACTCATTACATTTCCATGCAGTGTTAAAATATAGAAACATATTACAATTTATAATGGCCACACTGAAAGAGAAAGTGGAAAGAAAATGTCCTTGTTTCGTGTCCAGGCAAATACATACATACATAAATAAATAAATAAATAAATAAATAAATAAATAAAACTAAACTCAGCTATCACAGAGAAATATTTTTTCTGCTTATTGTGTGAAGCAAAAAGAGGAAGTCCTAAGAACCATTCTGCATTTTCATTTGCCTGATAGGAGGATTTTCCCTAGTTTGTTTTTGCGAAACCCGATGAGGACTTTCTCCAAAAGCAGTGGGTTGACAATAGTAACCAGTTGGCTGAAATGGACGAGCCAGAGGAAACTATATACTAACCAAAAGATCTGCAGTTGTGGTTACTGTATTTGTCTGTATGACCAAATTGGAATTTATTTGCCTCGTGAAAATAAAGGTACAGTGCTGTGGGCTTGGCTTGTTCTTTTTTTTTACTCCCAGTTCTTCTTTTGGGAGTCGTTATCATCAGGACTTAGCCTACTTTCAATTCATATGCAAAAAGTTCAATGTACATTCCCATTTTAAAGCTCAACCTGAATGATATGTTTAAATTTAACTAAACACACAGGATATAACTGCTTCTGCTATAGATTCTCTCATTCGAAACAAGTATTCATTGCTCAATAACCAGATGCAACTCAGACAGAAATTTTCATGCACAAGGTAATATGTTAAAGTTGTATTCATCTTATGTTTAATCACGTGGAGTTTCCTGTGTTTCCCCCAGGAGAGGCCATGACAGGTGAGCAAAAATTGGGGTCTTTCTGGCTTCGAACATTTTTGGAAAGATCTGGGATTACGTAAGTACACACATCAACAACATGTGCTAAAAGTGCATAGATCGAGTTGTTTCTAGACATTGTAATAAGGAAATGTTACATATTATCTTCAAATAGTTCCGTTTTTCCGAAACTTGTTGATCACGCGAATAACAGATGAAGCAGTCAACTGTCAACTGTCTCTAAAGACACTTTTGCATTGATTTTCTGATGACATCTGAAGAGGAGGCAGCTGGATTTTGATGAACTTGATTCCACGAGCATTTGCTGCCTCTGTGTTCACTCCAGCATAATTGTAAAATCAGGCAGAATGGTATGACTGTGTGTCATGTGGAGGGCCTGGATCGATGTTGGTAGCACCTGCTCTAATGAAGTATCCAACTACAAGCTATTGAATTATAGCATTACAGCATATGCGACTCTCATTTTTGATCCTTTGAAGGTTTACTGTGTTGTTTGTTCTGTTTTTTTTCTGAGAATTAGACGTTCTTATAAAATCCCACATGAATAATTTTCTTCATTTAGACCATGTCAGCAGAGAGATCTACTGCAGTGAATATGTGCTCATGGATGACAGTAAAATGTAGCTGCAGCTCACCTGAAAAAAGAGAATCATCACACACAACAGGTGACATGTTTATTCTATCTTTTTATTTTACAACCTACTTTTTGCTATTCAATTGTCAGGACCAGGAGTTGATATGAAATTGGTCTGAGCCATTAAATTATTAACACCATCCCTTTTAATCTCTCTGTGAAATGTTAGCGCTCCACCAAGACACTGTCATCATTCGATTGTTCTTAAAAAAAATGTTACGGGAAGATGACAGGATTAGTTATCAGAAAACAAGTTCGATTTCACTGGTCTTAAATGCGTGGCTGTCACAAACTGCTATGAAAACCTGCAGTATCCCAGGAGCTCAGTAATTATGCTGTCACAACTCTGTCAATGAGAATCCCCTCGGACTATTTTTATTTGCAGCTTGACAAAGTAGACCAGAAGTACAAACATTATTGTACGAGTTCTGATTGGTGGACATAATGTACTACTTTTTGAGTTTGCACGTGCATGAGAAACACTTTGTATATTCTCTTCATCTGATACGATGTGTACTGGCAAAATATTGGATGCTTGGATGTTCACAACCGCACACAAACACAGTCTATAAAACACAGGACACAGAGCACACATATGCTTACACATAGATCTATGAAAAATTTGCACATTTTCACTGAAGACAGGAGCTGGAAATGGACAGCAACTGGAACCGTTAAAACAACATTGGACAAAGCACAATGATAGTGATTAGAGCAGAAAAGATGAGATAGTTATGAACAATAGATAGACCAAAGGTGTTGCACAAATTAGTTAGCAGAGGAACAAGGGAAATGGATTCTCAGATTAGCTGTCAAATTACTTGCAAGAAAGAAATAAAGCACCAGTTGAAAGATCAACATTAATTCATGGTGATACAACACAGTAATTACAGAGCCCAGAGTCAAAGTAAAAAAAAAAAGTTAGCCTGAGATTGCATTAGTACAATCTCATCACATAGCTAAAATAAGCACTTCAAAGATGAAAATGTGAAAATTGTTTAGCAATACTCTTCTGCTGTTTGTTGCAGGCTATTGATCTCTCTCAAATTCTTGCATTTTGCCCCTGGGTTTCAGAGGAGACACAAATTGGACAAGTGACAAACTAGGTGAAACAGTGACAAATGAGGTAACAAAAAAGCAGTCAAAACAGACACAACATGCAGAGTTGTTGACAGTCACAGGAAGAACATGAACTATTGTTCATTATAAAGTCTCGTCAAACACATTTTACTGAAGAAACAGTAATGAAACAGGAACAGCAGGTGGAGGCCATGGGCAAACACTGGAGTTGTTTCATCATAACAAGGTGCAAGGGGTGATTAAACAGTGGCCTCACACTGTGGAGGTCAATATATGACTGCTCTGAATCTATTACAGGATTTTTTTGTTAATGATCAAAAGTAGCACCCTTTTCAACAGCAGCCTTGAAAAGATGTTTGTTGCTGACATGCAATCAAACATATTATATCACAGAAGAGAAAAGATGACTCATCTGATTATTTCATCTCTTTTTCTTGTGATTTTATATGCAACCAGTGGCACATTTAATGAATCAGAAAGCTAGTTTCCTCACACTCCTGTGCCATTAACAGAGAGGTGTGTGCACAGTAGCATTAAAGGCTGTACAACATATTAGAAACTAATGCTAGAATTCCAGGTAAGGTTTTGCCTTTTACTTTAACTTACTTTAACTTGTTTTTTTTTTTTTTGGTTGTTTTTTAGCTTGATTAAAAAACATACTACTACTTATTCTCTCTCACCTTCTCCGAGAATTCAGTGATTTTTTTGTTGATACAGCAGTGTAAATCTTACTAAATTCAACAGCAGGGGCCTGAGAATCAACCCTTGGGGTACCCCTGATATCGCTTTGGTATGTAATATGTCACAACTGATCACCAACAACATATTATCTGTCTTGTTAAAAGAATTTGAGACGGTTTAAGCCATGTGCTACAAAATTGAACTTTGTTGTCTTGCCTCTGTAGCTACTATGGTTGACTGCAGCACCATGCACTACAAAAGAGATTCTGCCACATTTATTGTGCATTTAAATGTCATTTAAAACTGTCACAAGAACAAGTGTGTGTGACAAGTACTGTAGTTCAAATACATAATGTCGAACAGTTATTTGAGGAAAAGAGTTTTGACAGGCTGAACTAGAAAGCTCAAGAGAGCACATTCATTGGCCGAGGCTGCACAAACCTCCACTATGTTACTGTAACAATATTTTCATAATATATTGATTCTTGTTCACCTTTAATCCAGCACCAAGTTAAATGTGATAGGCTGTGTTTTGAGCTTTCTGTCACCTCATGATATGTTTTAATATTAAAGAGAACAATTATCTTGATTATTCTCATCTATGTGCAGGTATTCATTACACAAGACTAGAGTCCAAAGGAGCCCTATCTCGCTGTGATTAGAAATTCGAGATCCAGATCAGCAATAAAAACTTATGTCTTGCTCTGTGACCCATGGCTATCTCTCCACCAAATTTAATTGCCTTTGAAACAAACAAACAAAAAGGACTGAACACTGGTGATACTCTCTGGCAATAATGAAGCTACAGGCAGACAGGCTCATTGCACTGTTGACACTTGAATTTAAGAGATGAGTTACTCTAGAAGCACAGCTTACTTCAATCTCCAGCTCCCTGAAAACAGAACTAGGATTCACATTTGAGTCATTTCGGGTGAACGGAGTAGAGACGATTAGACAACTACTGTGAATGATATTGCATTTTCTATCATTTGAGGAGCCATTGCCTTTAGAGTGCTGCTGAATATTTGCAAACATTAAACATGAATTAAGATTGTAGTAATAAAATTCTTGGCCACCTTCATACACAGAGAAGGAATATATGGTCCATGATCACGGCTCATGGCCCTAGGGTTGGTCTTGTTCTTGTGACATCACTCATAGTAAAAACAAAACAAACCAAACAGACTTTTCCTTTAAGTTTACCAATAATGAGATACAACACATTGCTTAAGTGCTTTTTCTGCATGACATACTGCGGGAATCCTGTACCACTCGAGAAGCCATCTGTGTATGGATTGATTATTTTAGCCCAAGAGATAATGAGCTTCAACAGGGAACCCTATGGAGAAACAGTTGCTTTCCTGAAATCAACATTTTGTTTGGCTTTCTGTCTCCTTCTAGCAAAATATTGATTGGCACAACTCACTACTTCCCCCAGTATCTCTGTTTGTTAATGTGTGTTTGTGCATGCACGTGCATGGAAGAGGTCAACACTCAGCAAAAAAGAAAAAGACTGTGTTTTCGCGAGTGTTACTCTCCTCACTTGACCATGTGAGTATATTTGTAATACAGCAACTGCATGACGAGTAGTTAGGTGAAGTGATGAGTAACTGAGGCTCGTATTCTGCTCACTGCATTGCCGTAATGATATGGGTGAACGCATTACAACAAGATGAAACAATGACAATACATTTTGAACTGTCACTTTATTCATAATTGTCTTGGTGCATATGCTACACTGTGATGTGACAGGATGCACATTCTGAATGCATTACAATTAGGCCTTCAATATGAAGCGGGATGGAAAAAGGTGACAGTTCTAAAGCGGTTTCCGCCCATGGTCAGCAATTTTGATGCCCCTCAAATATGATGGTGTGCTGTTTTTCTTGATTATATGATTGTGAACGAAATCTTGGGATTTTAGGCTGATTGACAAAAAAAAAAAACGTAGCTTAAATGAGTTCTGAGAAATTATGGTGGGCATTTTGCACTGTTATCTGACATTTTATAAACCAAACTATTAATCAGAGAAGAGCAGAAATGGTTGCAGCCTTACTTGTCTCACCACAACAATTCAGTCAGCCAACTCAAGTTTCAAATTGTTTATTTAGCAGCAGAAAAACATAGTCTCAGATTGGTGTCTAGGCTCCGACCTCATCACTCCTTGCAGATATGTTTACATAAGATATTGGGGAGTGATGAGCAAATATCTGAAACCTGCACTATGGTGGGGAAGAACAAGAAGCAATACGGCACTGGCAACAAAGGGAAAAATGAGAAATTCCGCAGTTTAAATAGACCGCCAATTGTGTGTTTAGCAGATGATTGAAGTATGAGGTATAACACATGCATAGTGGTGCAGCTTGAGTTGACTGCCTGAACTAGCTTGCAGGCGTCACTCCATAAGTCGTGGTGAAGTTACACTAGCTGAGATGTAATGAGCTTTAACATGTACAAAGACTTTGTGTGCATCGGACTTTACACAGCAAACAGTTTGTGTGGGTGTTCTGACGTGCTCCATACACTGTTAGCTACAACACCTTGTCTTTGCACAAGGCAATGTCAAATCTATGCAAATGTCACGTAATTTTCATTTAATAAGGCAATTATAGCTGAAAGGTGATGAGGTTGCTGCTGTGAAACAGGAATCTTTAGGCAAGTTGTAAATCATGCAAAGCAAGGAAGAACTTTTTAAGTAAGTGCTGGCACTGTCATTGGCTGCAGGAAGAGAGAAAAAGCAGAAATTCTTTCTCCTGCAGTGAGTCTATGACATCTGGGAATGGCTTGCAAGATTAATTCTTGGATACCTGCTATCAGGAAGATATGCTTAGTAGGTTTTATGCATTGCTAAATTTTTTCCTGCTATAATATAAAACCTGGTGTGGGGGTACATTGGTGTAAATGTCATTCATTGTTGACAAAACAGCAGGCACACGGGATACCAGAAAATGGAGAAGTTCCTTTTTCTTGACTGCCAGGCAGGGAGGAGAAATGGGATGAGGCGTCACTGACCTGACAACCCTTGCAGAGACAAACTTATGAAACTTCACAGAGAGAAACACAAATACGGCCAAAAAAACCCCCAACAACTTGACAAAAAAAGCTTGTTGTATTGTTCTTTTACATCAGAGGAACACCATTATTGATGTGATTGCTTCCCAGCTTTTTAACCCCCTGAAAAAAAATCAGCCCAGCTGCGTCTTGGACAGCTCATTGATTCAAAGCAGTGACTGATGATACACATAAGAGTCTTTGTAGGAAAAACAATCAAGTCCAACGTAACTGACTGTATTGCCATTTTTTGCACATTCATTCGTTGTCTGCACTGTCCACCACAGTTCTAACTACCTTGTATTGTACCTTGCATTTGCATCACATATGATGGTTCAATTATTTGTATACACCAACGCTACAGAGTCTGAGACAATGTGCATGATTTGCAGCCAACCTTTGTAATTGTATGCTGTATTTCTGTTCTATTATATTTTATGCCCTCATTAACTAGTGCTACAGTAATTGCTTTAACTCAGCAGATTAGACACGGTACACCTCCTCATCTTTGCGGTGAGATTGAGCGGCTGTTGTTAACACAGATAAGAACCATGACACTGTGAGCGGCTGACAGGATTGGCTGTCATGCCAGCTCAAATCACAGGGCATATACATGTGTTTGAATTGGCTGCTTGTTACACTCCTCACCTGTGACAGTCGTGCCTCCAGCGTGTGGGATGGAGGCTCTCGCTCTAAATACACACACACACACACACACACAC
>JBCAUF010000044.1:15577615-15596297 GCA_038406115.1 Haemulon aurolineatum | reverse complement strand
TGATTCAGCCATGGATCCTGAATTCTGTCTTGTCATTGTCCACCTTTCCCTGCTCTCTTCTAAGATTTCATCTCTTCCATCAGCAGATGCTGAGATATTTCACTGGAAAAACAAAACCTTTCACCTGCAAGTGGGACTAGAGTAGAAGAGAGGTAATGGGACGCATCTCCAGGCACCATGAATGTCACAGTTTGACGGTAATACATGCAATAGTTGCTAATTGACTCGTTAAATGTTGCTTGTTTAATTGGAACAAATAATGAAACGCAAGTTCTGGTTTTATGGGTGTAAGGTGAACTAATACAGTGACTTCTTGGAGTGTTTGTCGTCTGACTTGATGCATGATCTGCAGTTTTTCTTTTTTTAAATCCACTTTTTGTTACCATCGCAAAGGCTTATTTTCAGTTGACATCGTCTGAAGATGTTGAACATCAGAGTAACTGGATCACTGTATCAAGGCTGCATATGTCTTATCTCCCTTGAGGGATGCGCGAGACAGATTCTCATCAGAAAACTTTGTTGAGGGCAGCGGTGATAAAAATCTCTCAGCAGGAACACGGACGAATGGGATGGTGCTTTTGCAGGGACAGGCGGTAATAGTCAAAAAAAGCCTGCAGGAGCAGGTGGGAGAGAGATTTAACAAAAACAGTTCGGCTTAAACCTCCTTCTCCTCTACTTACTCTATGACAAAAATGAATGTGTGCACAGACTCCTGATCATCAGTGATCAGTATGCTACCCCTCTTTCTAAACATTCAATTTCTAAACACACACATACACGCATCCTTCCCCACCACTCTGATCAGCTGTCAACGAACATTGTGCTTTTTGGAGAGATCTCTTCATTTATTCAGCAGATGTGGGGACGGGAGCTGCTGGAAGTCCCTCGTTGCTGCATTCACACGTGACCCATTAGGCCAGCCTAGAAATGCTGCAGCTGCTCTAATTGCCTCTCACTGTGCTGCCCTGTTTGTAGACTTTCATCTACCTGCTCTCACTCATATGGAAGTAAGCACTGGCAGAGTATGTTGTATTGAAAGGATGATAATGGTTTTCAGAATCATCTTAAACTAGTAATCATTCTGTAGCTGCAGCATTCTCTCATCTTATTTTTAATCTTTTCCTTTCAAGTGCAGCTTATTCATCCCATTGATTGAGATTCACAGAAAAAAAGCCTTTACCATCCTTCAAGTGAGTAAAAGAAAATGGCAGTCCATTCGCGCAGTAGCACAACTCTCATGTTCAGATAGTAATGAGAAACCGAACAGAACATGCAGTGTTTTATTTGCAGTGGGCTATGTTTGTGCCAAGAGTCCATCATCAAGATAGCACACTGGGTAAAAAGAGCAGGTGTCACACCTGTGTCAAAAATGCCTGACTGCCATGCAGAAATGCAAATTCAGCGGCCGGTTTTTCATGGGCTCCCAGTGGTCGAAGACAAAAAGGTATCTTTTTCCAGCTTACGCTTCCACTTGCTCCCCTCATGGCTGCATTGATGTAAATGAAAGGCACGCTTTTCATTTAGCCTGTGTTGAGTAATAGCCCACTGAGCGTACCCTCCTAATTGTTCCTGTCAGGCTTGTAAATCATGGAAGTCTCCCCTCCTCTCCATCACACACAGCCTCTTCTTGCATAATCCTATTAGGCGCAACGCTATCAACTAGAGGGGAGCAATATTGCTTACAGGGGCTGGAACTTTTTTATTTTTATTCTGCAAACATCCCTCAGTGGCAGTTATGCCAAAAACATTACCACCAATTTGAAGAATGTTCGTATAAATATCTTTGCATGAAACTTTAGGTTCACAGCGAAGCTTTCTTGACAAACAACTTCCATAAATGCTGAGTACAAGTGAGTGGAACATAAACTTAAATCTTTTGTTGGTAACTGGTAACAAAAAAGCTTCTGCAGGATTATGTATTTAAATCGTAGGAACATAATTTGCCTTGAAATGGTGTTACATATTTTCTAGGGATGACTCAGCCAGCAAGTATTTTAGTTTTGATAAATTAGAAATTTCACCACGGCCTTGGTCGTGAAGAAATTTGTCAAGAAAGATAAAATAAGAATGGTAGATGATAATGAGAAATCCAGTAATCACGAAGAACCAAATATCTCTTTTACAGTTTGCTACTGTAGCTGCAAAGTCTAAAGACGGGCTGAAATATAGCAGGACATCATCATTTCTCTCCTAAATCTCTTTGGAAAGTCATTCTGGCCATTGCAGTGGCTCTACACAGTAGCATATGAGGGACTCTCTGGAGACTTGGCGACAGTGAACAAAAAGAAAGGAATATCACAGATCAGTTATTTCCTATTGCACCTACAGTATAGGTGGGGTCTAATGATGTCACGACCCACCACTGGCTCCAGATTGCTATTCTTCTGACCTACATCAAGTTAAGTTGATCCAATCCCATCCTGATCAGTAGCCAGGAAATTAAGTTAGGCTGTGGGCTGACCCAGACAGTTTGTGGCAGGTCAGTTTTTTCTCCTGTTAAGAGCTCCATACACTTAAGCTATTAACCTTTTTTTGTTTGGACAACCAGGATGAATTACCCTATCCGCCAGTCTTCTCATTAAAGCTTCCTTTTCAATGTGTGGGTTTTTTTAAAGTTACGACAAAATTGCGCCTACTTTTTATCGTTATATACCGAATGGGAGACGGACTTAAAAATCCCCTAAAGCCATCTCCTGGAGACAGGCATGTGCCTGGACAGCCAAAGAGAGCTAAATGACTCCATTTCGAGTCTATTTGAGCCAATTGTGGAGAAAGCTATTGGATGCCTGTGCTGATGTTGTTGCATTGTGTTGGTGTTTTAGCTGCTGGGCTAAAACTCATCACCGGTTGCAAAGTCACAAGAAAACAATTACCAACTAAGCCTCAACTGCAGTACATTAATGAGACACTTGAGTGCTACTTATTATGATACTTGTTGTCTGTTTTGGTTGTTTACTTTGGCTTAACATTTAATATACCTGAAACACTGAAATTGAATGAAAGGACCCCTTGTTTGGTGATGTGACAGAGCAGCCTTTTTATCTGACAGCAGCCACATTTTATTCAGTTCAGTTTAAATAGGGGCAAGTTTGGTTCAATATGCTATATACTTGTGAAGTGCCTTGCCTGAATTCCCATTGGACCATGTTGCATGCTGAACTGTGGCGTCTCTGAATTCATTGTTAGGAAAATGTAAAAACTCAGCCATGTGTGTGAAGTTGAAGTGCTATGATGTTTTGGTTAAAATTATGGATTCACTTTTACTTATCTAGAATTATGTTTAGTGTTTGAGTGTTGATGTATCTGTAACATCGACAGTAATCTGATAACTCACGTTAGCGATCTGGTGCTTAAAACTCCCAGCTTTATCGTTTGCCTGATTCCTGTTATAGATGCCTCAAATGCATGGTGACCATCATGGATCCACTTACGGTATATGTTTCATGTGACTAGCTATTCTGGATCAGATATTTACGGTATGCTTCCATCCTTACAGTTAAATAGGTTGGGAATAAAACACATTTTGATTTTCCAATTCCACTGATTTGCATTTAAGTGGTCTTGTGCATATAAATCCAGCTGAGCAGTCAGAGCTCAATTTACGGTCATAAAATATCTGTGAAATCTAAGTAATCTTTGGATTGTACAGCAGTTTTACCTTTGAAATATCCTGAATCTTACCACCACCATCTTTACTGTGTGTATCAAAACACAAAAGCAGTAGCAATGTTAGTGATTATTTCCTTTATTTGTTCTTTTACAGACCTCACACACACAAAATTATAATCATATGCACACTGGATGAATAAAGGAAGTCGTGCGTTCTCACTGGTACCATCCAGAACCCAGCAGTCACAGTCCTAATCTGGTTCTCAGCAGCAGAAATATCATGTCACATGACATAATCCATAACACTGAAGAATGGGAATGAGGTGTTGGGTAACGGCATTACCACTCGATTTTTGGGATCTCTCAGGAGCAGACTCGTTTCATGACCTACCCTGAGAGGTATTCACATAATTTTTTGTAATGGATTAACACTAATAGCATTTCTCATAGTCACAAAGGCCCTGAGACACTTTTCTTAGAAGACTAGTTTCTTTGAAATGAAAATCAAAACAGGGAAAAGCTACTTACTCAGCTATTAAAGCTAATTACTTATATTTGCCCCACATTGTAAAAACGGCTATCATTGTATGTAATGGCAGCAATGTAATTGAATATGCATAAAGATTTGACAGATATTCCATATTATATTAACCTGTTTAATCCTGTGCGACATATGAGCTGCAATACCATAAACCATGATGGATGATTTCCTGAGTTTTCATTATTCAGAGGCAAAAAAAATCAATGTTTACTTTTATTACATACAGTACCACGCTGTACTTTGATAACGCTATTTTGATCAAATTATTCTGTTTATGTAAAAGTGCTTTGGACCTTTCAAGGTAACACTGTGACAATTTTTCATATTAAAGTTTTTCATCCAATTCCAGTTATTATGATCTCCTACATAATGCGCCCTACGCAGAAAACATGGGGAAGGTTGTACCGCCAAGCTGACTGTATTAACCAGTCCTTTATTCTGACAGGCATTAATCACGCATCTTAGTCTTTGATATTGCAGAGTGGCACAACCATTTCTTTGAGGGCATCCCATTTGCTATTCCATTATCATATACATTAAGACAGGGCTAAATTAATCTTTTATGTGCGTTGAATTCTATTACTGTACAATGTTGTGTAATCCTCCCTTTAAAGTTTCCTTCAGATGAGCAATGAGCTAAAATATTAGCGACACGCAAGCTGGTTTGTGTGAGTCTTGGATGTTTGACAAAATTATGATTATACTTTGATAACAGCGGCTCTGTTCCCTTTGCTTTTATCAACTCGCAGTGCATTTATTTGCCTCATGTTCTGTGTAATGCCATTACACTGGCCAGTGGGTCCTGTGAGTCTGTTGATGGA
Source organism: Haemulon aurolineatum (assembly GCA_038406115.1). Lineage (NCBI taxonomy): Eukaryota > Metazoa > Chordata > Actinopteri > Lutjaniformes > Haemulidae > Haemulon > Haemulon aurolineatum. The sequence continues at coordinate 15,591,326 of JBCAUF010000044.1, read as the reverse complement.
CTGATTGTTTGATGTTTCTCCTATGTAAATCACCAGATGGTGCATACTGGTATGAATGCAGCCACTCAAATATGTTTCTTGGCATCAAAATGCTAATACAGAATTGATGATTGCCATATTGTTTTTGACTGCACCCAAGGGTACTTACAAGGACAATGAATCTATAGGGACTTCAGCAAAATGCCTGTATGTGGACAATGATGGATGTGTGTGCAAAACAGCACTCCTTGAATATTAATTGATAGTGAATGCAGTTGAAAAGATTCTCCCAGTCTTGAATATGTTGAAGAAGCACAATAGTAAAGCTTGACATGCAACCTGCAACATGCAACAGAGTGAAAAAAGCCATTTACTCCTCGCACTACAGCAGTGCAACAGTGCTTATGAATACTGAATGGAGCCTCATTGTTCTATGAGCGTGCACTCATGCAATACTGGACACATCATGCTATACTCATACAACAATACAACTCTAATACATCACTCAATGAGGATTTTTGTCTGACTTAATTTGCCTTTCCCTGATGGCTTTTGCTTCTAGTCTACAACTATAGAGATTAATTAAACAGCGGGTGAAAAAAAGCTCTCTTGGTCTGATTCTCAATTACTCTGTAATGAAGTGAACTGTATGGATAGCACAGGGTTAATTGTGTTTGTGTCTATTAAATTGTTCAGTGTATTGTTGAAGCTGCTAATGAAATTCCAGGCTATTATTCTTTGCAGCATTCTTCCTTCACATTCCTTTTTTATGCAATTATGGCTCCAAAAAATGTGCAGTGGGTTGAGTAGAAGTTAATATTATCAGCAATGTAACAGGGATATATCTATAGACACAGAGAAAAGCTGTTGTGTGCTCTAACTCTGTGACTTTAAAAGTACTTCACTGATTTAGCATTGAACTCCTTTGACAATGTCTGTCTCAAAGATGGACAAAAAAGACTAAAAACTGATGCAGTAGAACCAGAGAAATATCCTCTTTCTTATTCTACACATTCTTGCTCCTTGCAAAACCCCAGCGCATACAGTACCCACAATGCAGCTCGACTGCTGATACTTTGGTTGGAGATATGTGTTGGAGATGTCAAGCTGCTAGCCTGACACAGAGATGAGGTTTGGTAGTACTTTCTAACTCCTCACCTGTGATGTTCATTTTCAAACTTGTAACGCCTCAAGTGACATACAAATACTGCCTCTTTGTCAGTTGCCCTCACTGTCAGGTTCTGCTGCGCAAGGAACCCTTTAGCTTAAGTATGACATGCACTGGGCTCTCAACTGTGAGAACCCATCTATGTCAATATTAGGTGACCAGAGCAATGCACGTACTGTAGTATTAAAGGATACGTTTAGTTTTTTTTCAATCTGGACCTTATTTCCAGCACGGGGTACGTAGATATCCTCACCCGTAACGGCTTGGTGTAACTTGGCGTCCTTCGGACGCTTTTGATCCACATGCGATCGGCGGATATCCATATAACGCGAGCAATTGGGGCATCTTCACTACCTCTAAATAAGACATTATCAGCCACGAAACTCGTTTATTTGAAATTAATCGGCAGTACTATTGCACTCAGTTCAGCGTGCCGTGTTGTTTACATGCGAGGGCGTTAAGCTTTCTAGCTTTGCACTCGGAAATCAGAAAGACCCACTCCTCTCCCTCAGGTAGCTAATAAACTTCCCCATCAGTGTTTTTTGATGCTTGAAAGACATCCAAACAACCATCCTTTATTTAAAATGAATCTGCAGTAGAGTTGCTTTGTGACGTCATCTTCGTGCACCGGCTGCACAGCTGATGATCATCTGTTTGTTTGCAGCTGCTTGTGTAAAATATGTACCTAATTTTCAGGATGAATCACCAGTACTGTGAGTGCAAAGTTAGCCGGAGTTAGCCACTGCTAGTGTTTGCATAATATTTATCAGATTTTGAAGATGTGGACGGTGACTTTGACTATGATGGGTGCCCTTACCCTTTTTAGTGAAAATCCGATAAATATTCTGCCATGTTGCACAAACCTAGCAGCAGCAATCTCCACGTAAACAAACGATAAGCTGTTTTTGCGGCAGCGCACTTTGCTCATGCTGCGTTCAATCGCACTCGGAAATTCCGACTTCTGAGGTAAATGCGTTTCATTGTGCAACCTCGGAAAACGTGGCCGGCCACAGTGAGGTGATGGTTGTTTGGATGTCTTTGAAGCATCAAAAAACACTGATGGGGAAGTTTATTAGCTACCTGAGGGAGAAGAGTAGGGTCTTTCTGACAATTGAACGCAGCATACTCAAAGATCCGGAAGAAAGCTAGATGCCCTCGCATGTAAACAACACGGCACACTGGACTCTGTGCAATAGTACTGCCGATTCATTTTAAATAAACGAGTTTCGTGGCCGATAATGCCTTATTTAGAGGTATTGAAGATGCCCCAGTTGCTTGCGTTACATGGATATATGCCAATTGCGTGTGGATCTAAAAGCGTCCGAAGGACTCCAAGTTACACCAAACCTTTACGGGTGAGTATATCTACGTACCCCATGCTGGAAATAAGGTTGAAAAAAATTTAACTTATCCTTTAAAGGCAAGAAGTCTGGTGGATAGGTCTAACAAAAACAGGACTTTTAATCCAGGAGACAATTGTTCAAGTGTTGTTCTGGTTATTTTAACCCAAACCATGATCTTTTTCATAAAACCTATTACAGTTTTGTTGCCTAAACTTAAGGAGACGCCAATGGGGCGTGACAAAGCGGCGGAATGTGACGCTGCCGGATGAGAACAGGTTGCATAATTTGATGTGTAAAATCATTGTCCCAAGAAGAGGAAAAGAAGGTCATTATCTTTAGAGATCACACTTCAGTTGCAATTGCAGCCCATATCATACTCCAACGAAAGAAATGAGTCACAATCTTTTCTAGCTTTTTTCTTATTGACCCTATATGCCCATGGTACATCCTCACAGGTGTTTAAACTTTTTGCTGATTAGACCTCTTTGCTAGACTGTGTGGGTGTGCAGACTCTGCTTAAATGTTCCCTCTGGAGTTTTAGACCCTTAGTAGCCTTATGGAGCTGTTTTTCCGAGTCCATCCTGTTTTGTTTGTCTCTTGGACACAAGGTCATGAGGATATGCATGGGTGGAATGACATGCAGATGTGACAATATTTCACTGATCCATTGATCCACTGGTTAGCTGTACACTGCAATGCACCAACAAAGACAGGAAAGCAGACGACTCTGAGCTCATAAACATGGTTGTAAACAATACTCGCTTTAAAATGCTAATGTTTTATGAGGAAGGAAATGTCCTCCCCACGTTTGTTGGACCTCAAGGATACACACAATATGTTTCGGTGTGCAACACTGAATTAAGACATAACAGGCCTCCTTTAATCGACGTCCTCACTGTTGCACCCGTTGAAGTGGGGCAGCACACACCTTTGTTTTTCTGATTGACTTTAATTCTTTAGTAACTTCACATAAAAGGCCCCTTTCAGAGAAAACATGTCACAGTAGAAAAAGGTACAGACACAGGTGTGAATAATAAAACAAACGATGACACAGGCCTAGTCCACACAAACATGGATATTTTTGAAGCCAAACTTTTTTGGCCTCCGGTTAAAAAAATATCCCCATCCACATGAAACCGCAAAATCCGCCTCAAGTCACGCCCACATCCACAGGATACACCTTACTGTTTACCGTCGTACACTGTGACGTCAAACAATGGCGACAAGAGATTAATTGACCTTTCGAAAACGTTCACCCTGGATTTCGGTTACAAAAAACTCTGGAGCCCACAACTGCGGTTACATGTGGATGAAAGGCCAAACGTTGCAGAGAAACACACGGTTTCAAAACTACCCGCATTCGTGTGGACTTTTGAACCTTAGTTGGTCTGTGCACTAAAAACAGCACAGACCAACTATATGAAAATAGTGATTAAGTCAGATGTCATCACCATTGACAGCTGGACAGGTTTGAACCCCCCAAAATATCTCAATAGTAAGGCAATGTATGCAGTGTTTTCTCTAAATAGTGTTCAGGATCGTTGGGATTCTGCACAAAATAGGTGGCTCACCACAGATAGCTAACATAGTCATTTGCAAAGTGAGAGCTAGGCTTTGATTTTGAACAACAAATCTGAATGTTATTTTGTAGTTTAAGATGGTTAATGGCAGAAATCTGAGCACATAGCTCTTCTCTATGACTGTAATCTGCAAAACGTCAGGCTTAAATCTGTCTTTCACGGTTGGGTAGTATATTAAAATTCTTTTAGGTTGTTCAAGGATTTACTATGTCATTTTGAGAGGGAGAAATATGAGAGTATAGTAGAGGTCTGTGGTTTAACACCGGCTGCGGGTGAAGAGTGAAGGGTGGCTCAGCCAGGCAGCAGGCACAGCTGCAGGTTATCAGGTTGATTAGCAGCCTGATAAATAGCTCTCTGATAAATAGGCTTTCTCTTGGCTGGGAATGCGGGTGTACGCGCACACAACCACTGGCAAGAAGGACAAAATGAAGCTGAGCCTTGCATTTCATGTTTAGTTTGTGATTAAATGAAGCAATTGTGTGCGAGCGTGTGCTAGCCAAACCCTGCTTCTCTGCAGCCGTCTTGGGCCCAGATATCAATTCAAAAGGTCTGTTACATGTTTTTATGAGCAGCATAAATTTGTAATACAAGTTGTCCTCCTGCTACAACCTCCCAAATTCAGGACTGGAACGATCCAAATGAAGCCATAACTGCAAGATGGTAACAAAGTTTTTACACTTGGCTGAGGTGGAAACATTGGTGTATCCATGAAAACAAAATGTTTCAAAACAGAAGATCTTGCTCCACTGAAGGAACAAATAATGGTGGCAGACAGACAACACAAACTCGTGTAGCGCGATGAGACACAAGTTCATCAAATGAATATAACAGGAATGCCAGATTTCCATCACTTTTTTCCAAATTGTTTGCTATCAACTGTTGGAACTGTTGCTCTTTTAATTACTGCACCCTCTTCCTCTGCTATAGTTCAATGGCACTGAACTGGAGAACTGGCAGCAACAAAGAGGTGCACTCAACTCGTAATATCAACATAATAGTAGTGGATGGAATTGTGCATTAAATTATATTTTCTTTTGCAGATTTTCAGGGAAATGCTGTTAAAATGTGCACTACATTTGCATGGAAACTTGTCTACTGACATTTTAAGTGATTTATCTTTTTTAAAGCTGGTTTTGCAGCAAAGGAGGTTGTATTTCTAGTAACGGTTTCCACGCTGGCTAGTTTTAGAAATCCCACTCTGGCAGCCCACTGATGCCGCCTGTCATGCTGGTTGGTGGTTTATAGCTTCTGACCTGGCCTGAAGCCAAAGACACAATCTCAAGAAAAACACACAATATCTAGTACGACATTGAATCAGTAACACTAAATAAAGGTTATCTCACAGAAGTAGAGGCTTCTGTACTTCAAATGTGGATTGGACGTTTTTAGCAAAGTGAATTAATTTAGACATTGTGACCTTTATCTTTGAGGATCTCCTGCTGACTATGAGAGCCCAGGGTGTCAGAATCTGTCAAATACTATGGAGGAGTCTGCAGTTCATATGAACAAAGACCACAGCATTATGCTTTTGTTTTGTTTTGGGGTTTTTTGTGATGGAATATGCAGCGCTAGCTTAGATGTACAGTCCTATTGTGGTAGTGCTGATAATAAACATTTTGATTTTGATGGAGTTTGATAGAGACAATTTAAGCCTTGCCAGGGATATCCAATACAAAGATAAATTTGGCTATATTCTAACTGTTGTAACTATGACTTCATCAGTTAACACATGGGCAGAGTGATGGAAAGACATTTACCTGTTAGTTTGTGACACATTCTGCAGGTACGATTTCCTGAACAAGTGACATTTTACTCAAAAGACTTCAAGAATTGTTGCAGCCCTGGAGTGTTTCACTTCAGAGGTACCAATGTTTTACACACTCTGCTGGCATAACAATAGGAGATCAGATTTGTCCCTTTATCTTTGCAGTTCAAGGCTGGCTTTTTTGTCAAATGCAGACAGGCAGTAAATTGAACACTCAAAGTTCTGTAAAGAAGGAAGGAAAGAAAGAAAGAAGACAGTGAGATGTGGAAGTATGGAAATTATGCTAAAGTTTAGCTTCTTCTTTCACTGCGTCAAGTGCATTGATACCACTGTTGTGACACAGGTGTGTATTGCAAAACACAGGGACAAAAAGAAGTTTATGCTCTCGGTGCATAGTTGGGCATGTACCACTCTAGTGTGTCCATTTGAAAGTTCTTGAGTGAAAAAATGGAAAAACATTTAGGGAAGACGACTCTGAATTCCAATATTATGATCGACTTGGAGAAGGACATTCAATGCAGCATGTAAGTTCTGATTGAGTTCTAACGACTATATTTCTTGCTTTGCATAACTGTGGTTTTGCACAGTTGAGATCCTGTTTTGACTCTAAAATGACACTCCCAAGACACGGTTGAGAGATCCAAGGCATTTCTTTTATTCTGCTTTTGTTGAATTCTTTTCTGGTGAGTCCTGTGCATGACCTTCCATGTGTTGCCAAAAAAAAAATCTGTAGACAAGTGAAACAGACGCTGGCCTGAGTTTTTAAAATGTGTGTTTACTGTTGCACTTCACTGCTGTTTGGTATCTCTTAGAACTTCAGCACTTTTATCATCCAAAGCAACTACAGACATTTTATTTTCACACACTGGATAAGAGAAGAAGGCGAGTGATTTTATGGTGAGGGTCTTTTCATTTGCCGAATCGTTCACACTACACCAGTCGGCAATTTCACACCACACAACTCTGTGCATGGTTGTGATAATCTGTGTTTTGAAATGTCCAACAGAATATTTGTTCCCCCTCCACCAGCTTCGCTTCCAAATCCGAGATTCACTGATAGCTCGTTGAGAGAAGAGGTTTAGGCGTGGATTGCAAAGCGAATGTGTATTGCTGCTTTAATTACTGTCATAGCTGACGCTGCACAACCCCAGTTTCACTAGTTCATGAGAGGCCCTCTTTATGTTCTTTGGTTTCCTTGATCCGCTACATCCATTGCAACTTCTCATTGGAAAACAACTCTGAATCCCTTCTCCATGAATTGTCAGTGATCACATTCATCCTCTGCTGCTTCAATGTTTAACTGGCTGATGATCTGTTCTGAACATTTTCGTATTTGTTTTCTGTCCAAGAATGCATAGCTCCATTCGTTTTATGGCTTCTTTTTTTTTTCTTACTGTTGATGTTACAGCAGTCAAAGAGATCAATTGCACAACATTCTGATCCCTCTCCTAAGCCAGGCACGGTCTCTCTGACTCCAACAAAAGCAGAGCTTACCAGAAAGCGACACTGCAGCCCTTTTTTTCTTGGCTGCAAGGTGCCTCAGTGTTCAGTCAGTCATATGCAGTGCATGCGCACGCATACACATACACCTACACACTGAGACTGAAGACTGCAGCCAAGTGGTTAGTGATCAAATAAGACTGGTTCTTCTTCATTTGTCACACTAATGTGACAAAAGGTGTGCATTGTCATGTAAATACACAAAAGTACCAAAATTCAAGGTCAGCCACATCATGGCAGGAACTGGCACCTTGTTGACATCTTTGGTTTGTGACTGTTGATGCTATATTACTGTACAAATTGTGTATCCAAACAAGATGGATTGGTTTGAAGTGCGTATTCCTGCCAATTTAACTGAAAATATTCCAAGTTTAAAAACATTTTTAGCAATGCTATTTGGATGTCTCCAGGAACACCACTGTTGGTGGGTGAGTGGGTACACCACTTTGCTGTTGACTGAAATCAGTCTGTCAACAGCCATCTGTATTGCAATATTCGTAAAACTCATGCTATATCTCTTTGTATAGGCATTTATGGTCTCCAGGAGATGAATGGTTGAGTCTAAACCAAAAAATCTTGGGATGTGGAGTTCGAAACAAGTGATCTCTGCAGCCCATAAGTCAAAGTATTTGATGGATTCCAGTGATTGATGAAAACTGACACTGACATGTCTTCCTAATAGTAAACAACTTCTGTGATCCCTTGAATTTTCATCTAGTGCCATCATGATTTTAAAAATATAACTTGTACAACATATTGGTTCATGAGCAAATATCTGCAAAATTAATGCCATTCCCATCAGCCTCAGCTGTTGTCAAACATTTCTCTCAGTTCAAACATGAGATGACTTCAATAAATGGACACTCATTTAGTCATTACCTGTGTACTGTGTCAGGGGACGTAGTCTACCTATAAAATTTCTCGAAGCTGTCAACTCATCACTTCCCTGGACGCATAAACATGTCTTTTCCCAGAATTCAAATCAGGTCACATGATTTAATGATTTCTGCGGTACAGCTCAACTGCTCTTCTGTTGATGCACCCAAGAAACGATATGAAGAGTTCTTATTAGCTATATGTAAACATGAACTGATTCAAGTAATACATTAAAGCATTTGACAAGACCCAGAGCCTGTATTACAAATCATAAATCACTCATTGTAACTTCAAGGGCTTCCCCATCAAGAAAACAGCTGATGAATTATACAATGCGTTCCTGTGTAAACGCATGAGGGATTTTGAAAGAGTCAGACAGGCATAGCTGCAGGCACTGGTTGACACAGACGAAGTGTGTTGCTCCAATATAAAGTGCTGCTAATCTGCCAACATCTGTAGCCCTGGAAATGTTGAACAAGTGCCTCATCAATATAATTATTAAAAATCTAGTTTATCTTTCTCTTTGAAGTGCATTGTGTTCTTTTATCACATTTCTATCATGGATTAAGTAGGGAAAAAAAAGGGATTTCTTCTGATATTCTCTAATGAGACAATGTCCTTCTAGTTTGTTTAAAAGTGGCTTCAGACTTGTTTTTGTTTTTTTGTTTTTTTATGATGAATGCCTGTTTATGGTTGACGGCTGGTACCCACCAAGTATATATATATATATTTTTTCATTTTATCAGGAGAAAGGTTCTGCAAATGTAGCTGAACTGTTTTATCTCGAGAAAAATAACTACCGGTACTAACTTTAACTGTCAGGTCACAGTTTAATTACAGTAAATGCGGTGGTGTAAAAAGAACAATATTGCTCTCTGTAAAGAACAAGTACCCCAACATTGTACTGAAGTGCAGTACTTGAGTGAATGTGCTTAATTACCGTGCTCCATTGTAGCCAGCAATTTCACTCTGCCTCACATTTTGCATCACAATAATTAAAGTGATTTTCATGTCTGTGCGATGACACGTTCGACATTATAGCTAACACCTTATAGTTAAATCTAATACAGTAATATAAACTAATGGTAGTGATATGGAAGGATTGCATATGGTACTAACCATTATAAATTCATTTATCTCTCACTATGAGAATAGCTGACAATGTGCAGTCCAATCTAAGGGAAGCCAGATAATCAGGTTAAAATGTCGGCCATATCTTGCGGTCCCACTCTGCATCAAATTAATAGACTTTTTGCAGAAATCCCACAAATCTGGTTGTTTAAGCCTCAGAGGGGTTGAGATGACAAGATCAAAATTGTGAAAAAAATATTGGCAGGGACACCTTAATGTTATGCTTATGGCATCATGACAGTTTGTAATATAAAACCTCCTCAAGTACTTGACAAATCCTGCACACACTTGAGCAACAGGATTAATGCCATAATTAGTGAATTATGTGATGAGGTAATCTTCCTGTTTAAACATGTTTGAAATTAATTTGAGCTTCACTCATCCATCATTCGTGCCATTCATCCTCTGTGTTGTACCTTTTTTCCTTTGCTCTTCTGCAACTTGTCATGTGTTTAAAAGTTAAATGTTGAAAATGTCTCTTGAAATGAAGAGCAATTTTTGAGCGTAAAAGGGATGTTAAGAGAGTGAGCAGGTCAAAACTGACAGTGAAACCGAAAGTGACAGAGTGAATGTTGAAGAAGAATCAGTCTGGGCCATGGGTCACACAGACCAGATGGCCCAGATGGGAGAAAGTGGAGGTTGCTGGAGAAAAAAAAACGTCCTATGCCCTCCTTCCCATTGCAAATTCATTACGTTCCATTTAGACTGCAACTTCCTCTGTCTATTTCTCTCAGCAGGCGTCTTTTACACCCTTTATTGATCCCGCAGAAAGTCAGACTTCCAGCTGGGGGTGCAGGTTCAAAGGGGAGGAGCATTGGCACCAAGAAACAATAAAAGGTCTATACTTGCACTTTTATCAGGTTTCTACCCGCGGAGCTGAGTCTGGTCAGTTTCAGCTGGAGATTTCACAGAAATGTCACTGAAATCGTGTGGGCGCACCTGTGTGCATGTGAATTCACATACCAACGTTTTTTGGCTGGTAAGTCGGTGACAAACTGTCGCCAATTAACATCACTTCAGTGAGAATCTCGTCAACACACGCCAGAGAGAAACTAGCTTGTTGGGTTAAAGTGTTTTCTGTAAATCTGTGTTTGTTTGCGTCTGTGCACTTGCCCAAAGATCATTTTAGAGGAAAAAGGCTTCACTCTGTAACACTGTTGTCATAAAGCTCTTGCAGTTCCAACAACAATCAAAACATCAACATCAGCTGTCAGCCAGGAACCAGCAGGTCAGCTCTCATTCATACATCTAGAATTTAAGTCGATCAATAGTTTGAATTCACTCTTTCAGTATTATTTCAGTATACATGTTAAATCCACATTTCGTACTATATGCAGCTGCATGTTTATATTTTTCAATATATACTGTGCATCTTAGACAGAAAAATCTTATTGTTATATGAAATCTTATTACTATATTTTACATAGATTTCTCACGATGGCTGGTGTCTACTTCTTGATCTAATGTGTTTTTTTGGGGAAGCTAGTGTTGTGAAGGTCAAAGCTTTACTGTAACACCAAATATGCTGCACATGTTAATAGATCAAAACATGCCATAGATAATATACTGATAATATCTTTTCCGATTTTATTTCCACTTTCATACTTAAACTCACCCCTAAGTTCACTGTGCTTCCATTTCCTAAATGCTTTGCCATGATGACGTATAAGTCATGTTGGAGGTTACTTTAAGTTTAAAAATGGCTTCTAAATGATTCAAAAATATACAGTCTGACGGGAAATGATTAGCAGTGTGACAGGGCAAGTGGCCCGTGATTATGCACAGCTGCAGTGTTTGGATCCGGGATTTTTTATCAAGTTGAACTTTTGATGTTTTCAAAAATAGCTGCCAACTCCTCTATGTCCTTTACTTTTGCAATCAACATTTTCCAGCATGGTTCGAAGGAGGCCCAGCAGAGCAGTTGGCTGCCATCTTTAATACACTTTAAAAGATGGGCATGCCAAAGGTGACACAAATTGAGCTGCCTCTTTTCAAACGGCATGTTTTTGCCTGGGTAAGATACAAATTTAGTTATTTTGGAAAGCTGATTAGATTTGCTTGGGAAATGTCAGAGTGAGAAAACACACAAACATTCCCTTATACAGTAGTTTCTATTGGGACGCCCCAAGAGTAGCTCCTATTGGTAATGTCAAAAAGAGTCTGGTTTTCTTTGAAATCATGAAGCAAACACACAAAGTCATAATTAACACATTCAAATACTCTGCGAAATTTAGAATCAGGTTGATACTGGTGCTCAATAAGACATTCAAAATCTCATCATTAGATTAAACCAGACATTATGCAGCAAGAACATGGAGCGGTCATTGGCCCCTGAGGTGAGGTACATAAGCTTCCTGCAATTATCAAGTGATAAAGTAAACATCAGAATGTCCATGCAGATTTACAAGTGGGTCGAAATAAACATCTGACAAGCAAAGCCAACAATGGGATTTCAGGGGAGACCGCACAATTCACTCACTGCAAACTCAGAGTGCATAAATTAAACACTTCCACTTCTCTGCATGATCACTGGAATCGCTTATGACTTCGCTAGAGTGATGATGAAAAGTAAAGTTTTTAATGTCATTTCAACACATGTTAAAAACATGAGGTGGAACAGAATTACTGTAGTTACTCTGGTCCTGATGCAAGAACTGAAAATAAGCTAAATAGGTAATATAATATAAATATAAATATAGAAAATCTAACAATATAATGAAATGACACAACAATAACAGGTCCTCTACCAGTGAGGTAGTGTGCAAGTGGGAAGTTTTTGTGACAGTTGAGTAATGTTCAGAGTTCGTGCAAGGCAACTGCATTCTGTGCAAGTGTTGCACAGGGGCTACAGGGGTCCTCCAGAGTTCAACAGTCTCACAGCGTCCGAGAAAAAGCTGTTCCTCAGGCTGGTGGTCCTGCTCTTAATACTCTGTAGCCAGTGTGTGCGTGGGGTGAGTGTGGTCCCTCATGATGCCGGAGGCCCGTTTCCTGCATCTGCAGGTGTAAATATCCATGGTGGTGGGTAGACTGCGTCCCACAGTCCTCTGTGCAGCGTTCACCACCCTCTGCAGGGCCTTTTTCTCTACCGCAGAGCAGCTGCCATGCCACACGGTGATGCAGGAGCAGAGGACGCTCTCTGCCACGCATCTGTAGAATGATGTCAGGACTGAACTCCCTGTTAAAAGCAAAGAAGCTGGATAACCTTGATCTAAATTAAAATGAAATGAAATGAAAACCCTCTGGTCTGCTGTATCATCTTCTGAATATAAAAATAGGACAGGGATAATGCTGGTTTGCCTCGAGCGTTATCATGACAAATAACAAAATCATGTTGATGAAGCAAGCAATGCATGGGTTAGCTAAAAATATCGTTCAAGGATATTAGATGAAGAGGTCTAGTTTCATTTTCTAATATCAGGAAATAATTTGCTATGTCCTGCAAATGTGTATGCAACAAAGCATGGAGTTTTTAATGGTTAGTGAGGAAAATAAGCAAGCAAGAATCTGTCATGGGTGTGTTCAGAGCCAGTGCATGGGGTCGATACAAAGCACAGTCCCAGTGGAAATGCATAACGTTACAGATCTCCGCAGCTCATAGCCAGCCCTTATTAAAAACCAGGGCCAGGCAAGTCTCTGCTGAATATCATAACCCTTTATCTTTTAGTGTGCCATCTGAGCATTATGCCACATTTAGCCAGTCCGGCAGAAAAGCAGTCATTTGGCGGCTAATTTTAACAAGTCATTTTATTTATTTATCCTTTATTTCAGGGAACCTTATCGCCATGAAACACAGCGCTGCTGAATCCTCATATTACAGGAGCTATTCCATTTGTTTGAAAAAATGCAGCTCATGATGGGAATTGCAGCATGAGTGAATAGCTAAACATTCATATTCAGATGCCACCTGTGTTTTGAAATGATCTTGGCTTCTTCTGAGTAGAAGAGCAGTAGATGCTCTGTGTAAACAGTCAAACATCATAAATAATACCATTTCATAGAATGCATACAAATACAGATGTACACGATGAACCAACTGTAAAATTTCATCATCTGACAATTTACAACAGGGATGTTGTGAACTGCAGGCTAATGGCTTGTTGAAGCACTTGTAGCTCATCAGCATTTCAGCTGAAATGAGTTACATCATCATTTTAATAACTTAATGTATTTTATATTGATGAACATCACTTGTAAATGTTCCCCGTGGCCCTGTTTTGTTGAACCCCCCCCCCCCCCACACACACACACACACACACACACCGAACTAAAACAGATATCCAGTATAATATGAATTTTACACTGTCGCAAACTCTTTGTGATCTGGTTAAAACATTATCCTTCAATAATAACAGTTTTATTGTTACTACTA
>JBCAUF010000044.1:15564284-15577334 GCA_038406115.1 Haemulon aurolineatum | reverse complement strand
TACTATTCCATATTCAGCCATCATATAATTTAACCCACAGCAGGCTCCTCATTAAGCAGCCAGACATCCCAGAGTGGAATTAACTGTCACCAACTTGATTCAAATGACATGTGAGCAGTGTTAAGTGTCTCAGTGCTTTCAACCTACTAAAAAACTACTCGAAAGTCATTGGCTGGCCGGTGTCAGTGACATCTTTTAAACTGCCGTCAGAGCACTCATTTCATTACGACCAGCAGTGCAGTGACTCCCTCATGCCATTGTTGCAAAGAGACCATTTGGAGAGCTGCCACATATGACAAACACCCCACAAGCCTGTGGTGACTGCACTGAATTAATAGAGTGAAGCTAATGTGAATGTCATTTGAATGTTATTGATATGGAGATTATGTTTATTCACATCAATTATGAATTAGTGATATCTGGGCTGAAGTTCCCTAAAGTCCAAACTTTCAATTCTATGTGGATTTTGAGTGGAAAACACATAAAAAAAAAAACCCCAACAAACTAAATTTACTGACTATTACTGCTGTTATTATTTTTATTTTTAAAGTCAAACAATAAATGTCACCACAAGAATTGAACAAGTAGGTAGAACAGTATGCAGCTACACTGTGATGCTCAGGGATCCCTTGGGCAAAGACACTGCTTAAAAGATGTTCTGACTGGTGTTATTCTACAAAAACAATCACAGTTTACAGATTTAATGTTAGAATTGGCACATATGATATTTCATGATTCCACACATACAGACATGCCTGTGAATATTTTCATTTGATTTAATTTCGATGGATTTGAAATCTCAGTTTTGAGAATATGACTGCAGTGCTAAGTTGAGGTGGGATAATGGTATGTGTACTGTAAACAGAATAATGCTGCTGTTGTGGTGCCATTCTCCTAGAATCCTATTGTAATATGACTTGAGTAAATGTGCATGTGAGCAAGACATTTTGAATGATACCTTAAAACTGAATGTATCACTGTCTTGGATACAGTGAACGCAAACACTTTCACTGTTAATTCCCATCGTGGCGGCTAAGGCTGAGAGGTTTAGTTTAATTTGTCTCAATACATGGCAGAACTTGCTTGATGTAAATCAAAATACATTTTGTTTTAGGTTTTTCCATCATCCTGGACAAGTTCTTATATTAATAACTCAGTCGTCCCTCTTGAGTGTGAAAAATGCCTTCAGAGCACAGCAGTGACATGACAGGGAGCATCATAATCTGTGCCAATTTGGGACTTTTTTAAAACCTTCTGTCTCTGAGTGCACTTTCTGTCTTCCTTGCTTTCTCTGTTAGTAAAGTCACATTTATTGTTGTGTTTGCAAAGAGTCACTGGAGCTTTTAGCATCCTCCGAAACAGCCGGGTAAACCTAAAGCCCCCAACTGTTTATGCAGCAGCCCAGTGAGTAGCCATGTAAGCATCAATTTCCTTTCTTTGTGGTTAAATCATGAACAGTCATCGGGCCATGAGTTCAGACACTGCCTGAAGTGACCCCGGCGCTTGAATAATTTTAGGCGCTTTGCATAAATCCAACATGTGTGGGGAGGGGGATCACACCTGGCAGTTCCAGCACTGAGCAGCATCATCCTCAATCTCGGCGCTCTGCTTTTGCGTTTTGTTGGGGGAGGTGGTCGACAGGGGTACTGGTGCATTACTGTCCATTGGTTCAAGATGATCCATGCTAGATGAGGATAGGGGCTGAATACAGATTGGAGGCGGAGCGGTCAACTGGTTGTTTTGTTTTTGTATTGTGCACTGTGTTTGCTTTTTCACATCATCATTTTGTGTTTCTTCTTGTTTCGGCTACAACACTCAGAGAAGAATCGTCCATTGTCCTTCCTGATGTACTAAATAGTGCAAAATGCAGACAGTAGATACAGCAGAATACAGTACCTGCCTTTGAAAATACATTATTATAAACAGGAAAAATTGCACATGGGCCAAAAGTTGTACACATTATTCCATTACAACAGAAGCGTCTCAGTGGAGCATAACTTTCATTTTAAAAGCGGTGAAACGAATAGTATCAGTGACGTTTAACTCTCAGGCTGCAACCCTTTCCTCCTGCTCTTCATCATGAAGAATGGAGACAGAGAACATGTGTAATGGCGTTCTCCACTATCACTGACAGTCATTCATGGAGCATGAGAGTCCATTAACTGGAGGTTCGTCGTGCATTTCAGACTCTCATTTTGTCCTCTTGTTCCCCTCACATGTGTTCACTGAACACGAATAACAAAAGGAGGATGCTCATGTTGTTAGTTATCTGTGGTAAAGCACACTGGGTTTGGTTTGGCATAGAAATATCTATGTTTCATTTATGCAAAAACAGACATTTAACACCTTGCATATCTTCATGCTTCAACTCTAAAGCTGCAATATGAAACAGTATATGCAAGTAAAACTCAGCTCATGGTTGGCAAACATTATTTGGGCTCCAATATGCTTTATTCACATAACAGGCTCTCCTGTTGTTGGTGCACATCCTTCAAAGTACAGAGAGGGCTGGTGAAAGGGAAAGACATGCAGAGTTTCCACGAATTATGAATTTTTCCAGTTATTCTCACAATGCAAAATGTTACCGCATTAGTACTACAGTACATATATGTTGTCCTTCGATACAATATGATAAAATGGCAGTGATTCGGTGTATAACAGAAATGCATCAAAACCTCTAAAAATGATAATTAGTGAGCTTAAAAGCCCTATCAGAAGACTTGACAGTTGAAAACAGTTGATTTGTTTGATATTGCCAACAAAAACAAGTTTCATTAGAAAACATCTCTCTCCAGGATACAAATCAGGAGATCGCTTCAGGAGCTATGTAGATGTTGTTTGACCATGTACTGATGAAATTACAAGTAGATTAATACTGATCTGTAATGTAGGTTGTAGATATATCGGTGATTTTCATCAATGAAATCATGTTCCTTTTATCATGCAGCTCCACTATCTTGTGATGCATTGAAGTACTTTGACGATGCAAGGCCCTATTGAGAATACATTTAGTATTCCATTTTAGCCTTATTATGATTGAATTATATTCTTTCTGGGAATAATACATACAAAGCTTTTATTCTATTCTGTTTTATTGGCTAATCATTTTTCACATTTTTCAAATTTGTCAAAGCTGAGCATCTTTTAATAGTAATCTGAAAACTGCAGATTTTAAAGCACTAAAAAGGCTTTGCAAGAAATTGTCCGCTGCAAGCATCATTACATTACACAGGAATTTAAAGCCACTTTAGCACACTATCACTATTATCACTCTTTTCCTTCCTTTCTGAGTTTTATCTTTATTTCCTTGCTTCTTACATCCTTTCTTCCTTTCTTTAGAAAGACAGACTTGATAGAAGTGCTAATGTAACATTTAGGGATTCCACATGAGTCCTGTAGTCATTCCCTTTTGATTTGTGCAGTAGCTGTGATGCATGGGCAATAGTGCTGGCTGAGTTTAAAAAGGAATGGTTGCGGGTGGTGAGTCTGAGGAATCGTTAGGAATTAGCCCACCAAAGTGATGTGCCCAGGGTGCATAATGAACACGTATACAGTGCTGTGGGAAAGTCACACAATTGGGAGAAAGAGCCCTGATTGCCTCTGTCGGTTATCATTTAAGTGCTGACCTCTGTTCAAGTGCGAGCTCACTTTGCTCTGAAGTGGTGTATCACTGCTGTGCGGTTTCTTAGTTAATATAAAGCGCACACCAGTGTTGGAGGAAGTATTCAGATCCTTTAGTTATAGGTACGAATACTAACATAGAAATGTGACAAGTGGTCTTGCATTTAAAATTCCACTTAAGTAAAGGTATGTCTAAGCAAAATCAGGAAAATGTAGTAGTTTTAAAAGTGAAAGTACTTGGTGCAGAAAAATGGCATCTGTGATTGATATATTATTATCTGTCACAAGACTATTATAACATCATTGATGTAAATGCAGGATTTCACTGCTGTAGTTTAATTTAAAGGAAAAACAACAAATTCTCACTTTTGTGAAGCTTGAACCACAAAAACGTTTTGCATTATTATCAAAAATTGTTACCAATTACGTTTCTGTCATCCAGTTAATTAATTCATTGAACAATAATTTTAGTTAAGCATCATATTTTAGTGCAGAAATCTTAATTTGTAATGTACCTAGTATCTCAAAATTGTGAAGTGAAAAAGTACAATATTTCTCTCTCAAATGTGGAGCAGAAGTAGAAAGTGGCATGAAAAGAACATCTGAAGTATCTAACATTCGTGTTGAAGTTCAGAACTTGAGTAAGTGAACTTAGTGAACTTGGTGTGTGTGTGTGTGTGTGTGTAGTGTAGTGATGTCAGTGTGTGTCTGACTTTGCTGTATCTCATGCCCTTGCCATTTGCAGCTTCTAAAAACTGCACATGAATATACATAAATGTGTGTTTTTGTCTGCGCCGCCCTGGGTTGAGGGAGAGGAACAGGGTTGGTATTTCCAAACGGAGCCCCCACACGTTTTGAAGTCCCACTGTGCAGGTAAAAGGGCCAGTTCTATTCAGACACAAGAATGTTATGCATAATGTGATTACGGTCTCAGCAGAGATGGAATTGGAAACACATCTTATGACATTATTAGGCTCTCTACTCAAAATGCCTTGGCAGAATTATTTGTTCAGAGCAAAGTGTTTATTGTTTTCTCTTTCTGTGCATTTCCATGCTGCTGAGGAGCTCTTGAGGGAGCAGCAGGTGTTTCTTGATCCCAGCACTGCTGCTCCTGTTTCTCACTGTGCTGCCTGTCAGAGTGACACCCACCCCTGCTACTTGTTCTCTCTACTGCGGTCTGTTTACCTGACATCGACTTAATAAGGCCTCTCTACTGTATCTACACACCTGCTCTGAAAGTCTGTGGTTGGGCCTGCTGTGCTTGAATTACCCTTCGTGGTTATTTCCCCCCTCATAATAGATTTACAGTGGAGCGATTAAATGGCCTAGAGAGAAATAAATCTGAGTCTAATTTATACATGCACAATTCAGGCAAATGAATCAGTATCATAAAGTGCACTGTGGAGCAACGATTGAAACTTATATTTGCCAGCAGAAAAAAAAACAGAAGATTATTCTAGTAAGCAATTAAACGTTCTCTGAATCCCTCCCCTGAAGAGCAATTGTCCAATCATAGCTTAACAACTGTGGGCACGGCAGGCCTGTCAAGCCACGGAGAGATACTACTCTATGTTATATTAAGGGTCCTCCCCAGAACCATATGCACAAGAGCAAAAGGGTGAGGAATGGATTAGACACTGTGTTGTGCTCCAGTCTAAGCTGCAACTGTTACGTCCAGCCAACTAGATCACTACCTACAATACTAATCGAGTGGTACTTCCAATGCTGAGGACCACACATCATGTACTAACAACATTACTCAGGAGAGTTATAGATTATGTTATCAGAGGGCTCTTTCACAACAAGCCCATCCACTGGGTAGTATTTCCCCTGCGAGTGGATGTCGGTCGTGGATATTACGCTGCTATGTCAGAGTGTAGGCAAACGTTTGCAGCTCTGTCCTGCTCTTTATTGGATTACACTCCACAACCGCAGCCAACTCTACCTGAGGAGGCATTACATTTGCCAAACGCACCATAAAACCTTTTTCTTTTTTAACCTGAAAGGAGAAATCACATGGTTTTGAAAATGAGCACGTCTGTAAACTACTCAACCAAACAAGATTATGCTGGAATGGCAGTCTAGCAGTCTATAATCTCATGTTTTCTTATCGTTCTTTCTGTACTAATTAAAACAAACTAACTTGCTCTGCACTTCACTTGAAGTACTGTCTTGCACTTGGCTTATCAACTGATGAGAGTGCTGAATTTTTGCAAGCAGCGTGTGTCTTTAGTCTCAGCGTTTTAGCACGACGCCGTGTCACCATTAAAGGAGCAATGTGTAAAATATTTCTAGTTAGGTCATTTTTTTAACGTTTAAAACTCACTAAGATGGCTACTGAAACTAGCTACTTCTGTTATCTCATAGACCCCACAGATTCTTTAATGTTTTAAACTAAACATCAGGCCATACCTTACACATTGCAAAGCTGCTCAGAGGCCTCTGAAGCCAAAAACCTTCAACATTTGAGTGTGAAAACACCTGAATCCTTTGCTTGGCTTATTGTGAGGCCCACAGAGAAAGCACACTAGCGACTCCTGCCACACGGCTAACTTCCGCTAACTTGAATGAGGATGAAAGCATTTATCATGTAACTCTTCTAGACTTTCTAAATATTATTGATCCAAATACTGATATTGAAATTAATCATTTCATCGGGGTTATGATGCTCAAAAAAAAAGTTTCCACCATTTTACAACCTTTTTTCACAATCTAAGTTTATGGGAAAAAGTATTTTTGGGACCCTGTGCCAAAGTGGGTCATAATTATAGTTTGGCCACTATGTCAGTTTTGGCTACCTCATTTATTAACATGGGAAGGCCAAAACCAGGGCGGCCTGTAGCCAAGAGGAGGGGAATCAGGCTTGTAACTGGAGGGTGCCCCTGAGCAAAGTACCTGATCCCCACTGCTCCCTGAGCACACTCGGTGCAGCACACTGCTCCTGCACCCAGTTTCTGTATTCACCACTGGCATGTTAAGGATGGGCTAAAATGCAGAGACTGAATTCACTCTCACTGATTGGTATGCGTAGGTCTAATTTCTAAATATTATCTTGAGGTTAAACGCCTTAAGACAATGCACTCCAGCTCAACACCACTTCAAAATACAACTTCAGTAATAAACACTAATATCTTTCTGACAGTGTTATCAAAGCTAAGATTTATCATCTTTGCAAAGGCAGAAATTTATGGCAGATTTGTCATATATGATGACATTAGTTTGTTCAAGTGTACCTAATGTCATGGCTAATCAGTGTATATGCATACAGACAATAACCACTGGCGTGCCTCTATATTAAAACATGAGAGCACAAATCCAGTTTGCTTGGATACGTCACTGGCCAGGTGCCAAAACATGCACTGGTCAATATCTGTACTTACTGTGGACTCAAAGTGAAATTAGGACAGCAGAGAGGCACTTCTACCTCACGGACTTGGCAATGGACTAGTACATAAGTTATTTATAGGAAACTAAATCAGAAGACATCTCTCCACTGATCAGCTTTATTCAATTATTTTTGACTTGATTAAAGGAAACATGCAACATTTATCAGAGGGTTTTGTTCTGCTGACTGCAGTCCACCACATTAATTTCCTCTCCAAGAAGTCCAATCAATATTTAATTGCTTTTCTCCTTTGTGTGAGATGTCTTAAGTTCACCTCAAGCACATGGCAAGGACTTTTGGACATCAGCTTTTCTCGCTCTGAAGTGAGGACCTAAAACGCTTAAACAGAACTGTCAGTCATAATAATGCAAACCCTTTAAGCAAAAACACAAGTTAAAATATTCACAGCTGACAGCCCTCAATCCTGCCTGAATATTGCATTATGGACAACCTGCAAAATGAAATTGCATGTATAGCTAGTGTGCTTTTTTCTCCCCAATGCTGGCTTCAGAAGTCTCCTGTGGTGTTGTCTGCTTCAGTTGACCAAAGCAATGACATCTAACTACAACAGCAATCCAAGTAACAGCCTTGTGATCAATAAAGCAGATATTGTAGCTGAAGGGGAAACGGGTGAGGTGAGGGTTGGTGGGTGGACCACTTTCACTTCAATGGATATGTTTTATGAAAAACGAAATGGCTTAAAAGAGGAACAGAGAAAGGGTCGCACAGTCAAATCAGTAAATGTGAGACAGAATCTTCTTTTCTCTCATCAGAAGACTCAGCAGTATTATGTTGGTTTGTCAGAATCCCCCCACGTCCACCGTTTTCACTTTGTCACCTTTTGACTTCAAAGATTGCTCACTTGACACCGTCTGACATAAACACTTGACCCTTGCCCTCTTATTGTGTTTCCTCATTCAGAGACAGTGTCACAGAAAGCTATTTGACACTGTTCAGGAGATGACCTATTCAATGTCTTTTGCAGATAAACAGGTGCCTGCAAATTACTTAAAAAACATCCCACAGCACGGACAGCACATTAAAGTGATCAAGTAGTCCCTTTCTCTCCATGAGAAGTTTTTTGTAGATATCACCTTAATGTAAGGTGTTGCCTCAGGAATTCGTTAAATCACATAAATGAGGAGGCCTTTCTATTCATGTGCTGATAAGTGACAGCTGCATCGTGCACCGGTATAAAAGAGATTTTTTTTTTTTCTCTGGGGAGACTGTAGTCTCGCCTGAGCTGTGGTAAAGCCGCACTGGAAATCCCTGCTATGCTGATGAGGGTTTAAAAAGGAATAGCTCATATAATGGGGTGATCCTGGGTGACTTATCCAAATCCCTCACTCATCTTCTTTTATTGCTGTTCACTTTGTCCCCTGTGGCCGCTCCACACATGGTGGGTGAGCAACACTGGAGAAATCCTCGGTGTACTGCCTGTTAATTTGATCTGTTCAGGTTATGTCTCGCCGGGATAGACAGTCACATTTTTAAGTGATGAATTGAATTCAGGTTTACTGATAACCAAAGAACTTGATGAATAAAGAAGGCTCCTCTTTGATATTTCATATCCAGTGAAAGACATTTCTGGTAAAGTAAACTATTTAAATTATTTTTTGTAATTCACTGTCATACCTTCCAATTGTCCTTACATGTGTGTGTGTGTGTGTTTGTGTGTGTGTGTGTGTGTGTGTGTGTGTGTGTGTGTGTGTGTGTGTACAAAAATAATGCACCTCCTTTGTTTGGAAAATTGTTGTCTGTAAACATAATTCAAGCAGCTACAGTATTATGCTTTCCAACATATAAATGAGAAATTACTTTCATGTTTACAAATTGCAAAGTCATTTTACCACATACTGCGCAATTAAAATGTAATTTCTCAGATACTGCAGGTGACACACAAATCAAAATCATTCTTGTCTCCATTTCTGTTGCTAAACTGTACTAAGCCTTTGCATCTGTGACACTGCGTGTCCTTCCTTAATAGGTAAACTGGCCCATTTCTGGGATCCCAATTGAACATTTTTGCAAGTCAGATCTCCAAAGATTAAATATTCATTTCAGTGATGGCAAATAGTTTGAGATGACAGACACAGAGACACAGTTAATGTTCTGAGCCTGATTGTTATGTTTGTGTAATTAGACTTATGCAGACATTTATCAGCATGAGATGGTGTTTCTTTGTATCTCATTATGTGCTGTAATTTCATGAATTAATCATTTTTGCAACATATCTGCCTGATCCAATTACATTGTTCTTTGCATGACCAGTATTCAATTTCTCATCCTGGCATACCTCTTTTTTTTTTAGGTGCACAATCCTTAATGACGATTCAGCAACTAAATAGATGACAATTACAACACCTTAATGATATTAATCAAATCTGTCTGGTTTTTGCTACCACCTTCAGGGCAAATTATTCCATGCAAATACATGGTGAAAAGTACACATTAAAATACTCAACATTTACAGAACAGAGAAAATGAGAAACAGCGTAATGCATCCACAGAATCCTTGACCTGTTTAGAGAAAAACAAAAATTGATCTTTTCTCTAAAAACAAATCACAAATTGAGTTAAAGAAGGTGTTTTATGCATTCTAAAATGTACAAGGGAATAAATGGTAATGGTCCCATGACACTGTGAAACATTAAAGGATTTTGTCCTGACACAACATGTTAATAAGTTTACTAGCCACATTTGAGTTTGTGTTGAATTATGCATTGTTGATGATCATTTCTGACACTGTTTTCTGGCATGTTAGAAAACAGATTTATTGTTTTTTCAACATGTCTACAGCATTTACAAAGTGAAAAATTTGTATTTGTTTTGTGGCACAGCTTTACATGGTGCTTTATTGAGCTGGTTGATTATTTGGCAGTCATCATGCATTGATTACTGTTGCATTCCATTCAATGGCTGCCACCAATCCATCATGTGACGTGTTTCTGGTTGAAAATGGTGACCTCAGCAAGCAAGGACATAAAAAATAACGCATTGCTTTGCACAGCAACAGTAACAGGAGCAGAGCAAGCAAAGATTGTGTCACTCTTAATGACATCAAGTAAGCTGAATTGTGTTGTTCTTTACCAGCCATGAAGCAAACAGCAGGTATTGGTTTCAGCTTGTGTGAGGTGTCTGTGGCCAGATTTTGTGTCATATTTTAATATCATCACTATATATATATAATACAAAGTTTTTATTATTATTATTGAGCTAACACGATGAAATGCCCCAGTCCAATCATTTTAAAATTAAAGCTGAACAAAGGAGGGCAAAAACTAAAAGAAATTTCTGTCTGGGGAATTACATCAGACCAAGAGACCCTGAATGTGCGACCACAGTACCAAAAAAAAAAAGAAAATAAAAAAATAAAAAAAATGCACTAGAGTTCATATGTGGAACAAGTTCTTCAGCCCTGAATAAAATGCAAACATTTCCTCAGTCCTGGGGAAAATGTCCCTGTGAGGAAGATTTAAATTTAAATATAACCCCAAACTGTTAGTTTAATTAATTCATCATAACTCTGCCCTGCACAAATATCAGATGACTTTGCTCAGTTTCTGCTCTAGTGAGATTGTTTTTTTGTGTGACTTTGTTTGCGTGTGTGTATGCCAGGGCATGCAATGCAGATGCCTGTGCATGTATCTCACTGCTTGCATCTGCCTTGCCCAACAGAAGGCCGTTGTTCATAAGACGTATTCTGGAGCAGCATCCAAAGATTTCTCACAGGGCAGGATGACCAGCCACGTCCATGATGATAGAGATGTTTGTGTGTAAATAAATCACCAAAGGTCAAAACCTCCTCCACTCCAAAACCACAATTAAAGCTAATCTTGAACTCTGGTGTCTCTTGAGTACCAGGGCAGTGTTCTTCTGACCCCCCGCCCCCTTGTTTCCCACCAGCAGAGTGTCAGAAAACCCAAGCAGGGAGACTCTGAGTGGGAGGCACATTCAATGGGATGCTCTCACACTGTTTACCATTTTTCATGCAGCACAGAGGCAGACTGGGAGTGATGCTGACATATGCAGCGGGATTCTCTTCTGCTGTTAGAGCTTCGCTGACACATCCTGTATGTGAGTCATGCTTTGCCTGATAGTTACTTTATGGAGTTTAGCGCCTACTCTGGTGTTATTAGATGTGAAATCTACTCAATATTTAAAACCTTCTACAGCACACCGGGATCTGGCTGACAAATATGTTCGTGATGAATAATTTAAAGAGAACAATTTACAAAGACTCGCCACAGCAGAGGTTATGATGCTCTCTCTTTGTGTTGCTCAGCTCCTCCTGTGATGTGAGGGCAAGAAAGAGACCAAGGCAGAGGTTATGCACGAGTGCTCATGTGGTATTGTGGGTGGGAGAGTGTGAGTGTGTGTGTGTATGTGTGTGTGCACACTTTAAAATATATGCTTACATATGCATGTGTGGAAGATAAATGTCTTATACTGTACCAGGGGGCATCAAGGGCATGAAGGTACTGCTGCTGTTTGCTGTGAAAGCAATTTCAAAGAGTGCCTGTATTACACAATGGTGATATGGTGGTTTGTTTTTGAATAAATATTGATGCAAGTTGAAAGCCAGGTGCTGCTTTGTTATCAAGACACCCCATGTTTTATTTTCAATTTTTGGGATTTTTTTTTTTTTTTTATGAAGTAGAATGATAAGACGGCTTCACACCGGGTAATCATTGTTTATGATACGGCGATGATGCAGCAAAACATTTTTCAAGGTGAAATGCATATTACAAAATGTTGTTTATCACAGCATGGGGGAGAAGCTCTGCCAGATAGACACCGCTAACCTGTAAAATCTATATTTGTCTCATTACAAGCCAAGATATCTCGCTTGTAAAAGTTTACTGTAAAACGAATCTAAATGATGGAGGGAGTCATGGGCCAGTGGATTTTATAAGAGAGAGAGATAGAGACAGAGTGAAGAGAGAGAGAGAGAGAGAGAGAGAGAGAGAGATTCTCTTATCTCATTTCATGTCATTGATTTATTCACACATGGAAATGGGGGCAAAACAGTATTTCATCAGAGTGATTAAGACTCAAGAGAGAGATTGAGCTCTTGTGTCTTATAATATGCATATTCATTGGGTTTCACATTGAAAGAATAATTACACATTGATTATCCATGTCCAACACTGAGGGCCAATCGTTACTTGTGAGAATGTCTTGAAGCCCACTATAGTGTCTGCAGCAGACCCCGAAAAACAATTATGTCCTTATCAGAAGAAAGATGTGACGTGATGTATTACATGTTGAAGATGGGGATAATGATTTCCTAATGAATATTCAGTGATGATTAATTCTCGTGTTCACATTCAACAAAGGGTTAGGTGCCCACATAAGACATTTCTCAAACACGCAGTCTTGTCTTAAGCGAAATATGTGGTAAATAAAGTAGTCTTTGGACAAACAGAGAAAAGAGAAGCATGAAAGAAATAAAAATAAAACAATCTATGTATATTATTGAATTTAATTTAGTGTTTTGAACAGCCTGCATATGCATTTAACCATCTTTTAGGCGAGGCGAGGTGAGCCATGCTGCAATGGATACAGTGTGCTGATGTAAAATGCAAACTTCTGACACTGGTCACACTTCAGGCATTTGCAATTAAAAAGTTGTTTATCACAGCTCCCAGTCATTGTATTGAAAAGCATAGCAATGAGCTGCGGAGCTTTAATCAGACTTAGGCAGTGCTAAGAATTAAACTATCCGGGTGAAAGATGATAGCCATTGCTGCTTTTTACTATTAGCTTTATGACACCCGCTGAGCTCCACTGAATAATTAAAAGGTTTATTAATTGCTATGGAACATTCCATCAGCTGTATGGGAAAGATTTCACCTGTGATGTTATTCAGGGTGATGAGGCACAGACTGGAATATAGAGCCTCTGCAAAGAAAGCTTAATGATTTGGAGGTAATTGTTATACGAGGCAATAATGTGTATAGTGAAGGTGTAAAACCTAAAGTGTAAACTGTGTTTGGGTTGTCACTTTTCAGACACTGTAGACACAGTGCAGTGCAACATGG
>JBCAUF010000044.1:15529932-15543551 GCA_038406115.1 Haemulon aurolineatum | reverse complement strand
CTTTGAGGGTGTATTGATCTGTGGAGAAACCTAGAATGATTGGATACAGCTATCTACTTGATATATTTTGTTATTGTATGAGATACCCCTCTAAACAGAACATTCTTCACCTTTGTTGTACAGAAAATTACTATCCTGCTGCAAAAATGCTATCTATATTTTTGATAGTAGCCTTTGTGTCTCTGGTGTCTTGAAATTTGCAGTCATAGATATTTAGCAATATTGCTCAGAGTGTTCTAGATCAGAAATCATGTAATTCTATCAGGGAAAGATCAATGAATGTCCTCTACACAGTGTCTCAGATGGATGTTGAATAATTTAGAAATGATGCATTTTTCAGATCAATCGTGATTTCAATTGCTGTTACCTTGTCGCCACCTAATGTGGAATACCAGTTAATCAACATGTATTGGTTGATTGTGATATGGTGCATTATTTGCTAAAACATTAGGGATGGCAATGTCGGTCTGTCTGTCTGTTGATCAGTTGATCCACCACTTTTCGAACAACTACCGGATGGTTTGCCACAACACTTTGTCACATGTTCACAATACTCAGAAGAAAAATCCACTGGCTTTTTCTCCAGCACTGACATGTGGTTGACATTTATGTTTTGAGAGATTAAGATTTTCAACAACTATTGAGTAGATTGCCAAGAAAAATTAGCCTACAGTATAATAACTTTTAATTACCCCATACCTGCAAAATGAATTTCTATCAGCTTCAGCTGCATACCGTATGCTAAACTAGGGTAAATACAGTACCTGCTAAACATTAGCATGTTAACCGTGTGATTGTGAGAATGATATCATGCTGACATCACTGTTGTGCCAAAGTTTCGCCTCAGCATGGCTTGTTTTATTAGTGTGTTTATAATCATGTTGAGCTGCGTAGTAAATGAAAGTGCACAGATGGTCATTTTACTCACACTCCTGTCGAAATATATTCATTAATAGATATTACAGTAGATGACAGAGTAGTCAAGTGTTGGCTTTGCTTCTGGCTGCACTGGATGTGATTTTATGTGGGCCCTTCATTAACCCATAACTGCACAATATAAAACACATTTTGATAGACTGGAGAGCCAGTGCATACTTGGATGCTCCCATAACCCTGAGCAGGATCGGCAGAGATAGATAGTGGATGAATTGTGAATATACAGGCAGATTTAATCAGGTAGGGATTAGGGTTGAATTTGAGTTTTAAATGAAACGCATCAACAGATCATGCACATGTACAGGCAGCACATGTAATGTAGCCATTTTTATGTACTGCATGAAAGCAAAAAAACTGGGTTTGTGCCGGTGCCATTTATATAGTACCAAGTAGTGATGTAAAACATGCAAGACTGGCAGTGTTTTGCGAATTTTAAAGACTGCCTTTTTTATAAGACTACCTTAATAATTGCCAGCTGGGTCCCACTTGCACCTCATTGCTGCACCTCTATGAAGGTGTAAACATTTCATTACTGTGATCTCCATGTTTTGTCCATATGCCTTTAGGAAAAAGATGTAAAGGGATGCAAAGATTGCTGAGCCAGGTTCCTGGCTGTGAAGCTGAAATAGAGTGCCCACAAATATGGGGCTGCAATTTATTGTGTTCTGTCAAACCAGTGCACTGTGACGGCACATGCACTACAAGAACATGAAATGGAAACACGGCAGCAGATTAGACGCCACGGGAGGAGAAAAAATAAAAACCATGTATTGCTTGTGCAGTTTTAATGTGCACAGTTGAACGTTATCCTCACGTGATGAGCTTCAGCCATCAAATAAGAGAGTAAAATGTGAGTTCTTTGGAGAGCATCAGTGCTTCTGCTCTACAGTTAATTAATCAGTATGCTTTTTCCAAAGTCATCTGTTCAGAAAAGGGACTGAAGAGCACCAAGTTGTGGCTGAATGTGTGAACCACAGACCACAGTTAATTATCTCCATGATGTCCCAACAGGATACACACAGTAAACCTAGCAGACTTGGTCCATGATAGTAGATTTAATATCTTTCCTATGAATAATAGACCATACAGATTTGAGCATGTCAGCGAAGATAAAATCATATTTTGTGTTAGTGTAACTACTAGAGGAACTATTAGCATTTAGAGGATATTTAAAATCTCTACAATATAGTTTAGAGCTTATAGTTATAGTGTATACTCAACATTATTATAGACATTTTACTCTTATGGTTTGCACTTGAGAGATGCTGCACCATCATGCATGTCTGCATATAATTCTTTTTTTATAGGAAATTTTTAAGTGAGGCCTGGAGTTCTCATGGTTTCATATGATTATGTTTGAGGTCTTAAGAATTGGCACAATTTTAAGAATTTGCGTAAAGGCATTTCCTTAGCGCTGTGTTAGCATCATTTAATGCAACAGATTTCTGGGCTGTGGCAAAGGTGAATCTCTTGTTCTGCTCTGGTCACATCTGTTTGGTTAAACCTGTGAGGACAGTCATCTTGAGAACAGCACAGGGAACACCTCTCGCTGAAGTTTGTCACCTTTTTATGCGTCTAGTTGGAAATGGATAATACATCACCTTCCCTTTCACAGTTGGGTCTGAATTAATAATAAAGCTGAGTGAACAGCTGGCTGCAGGTCTGGCACACAGAAAAAGAGACATTCCTGTGGTTGGTGTTTCTTTTTCTGATGTCTATTTTCGTTGAGTCCCGTTTTTTTTTCTGGTTTTCACACACAAGCCAGGGTGAGGGAGATGTTGGAAGTGAAGCAGAACAAGGGTGCTGTGAGTCTTGGGATTCGAGAGGTGGTATAGTAGGCTATATATCAGAGAGAGAAGTTTCTATAGCTGTCTCACATTTAATGTACATGTGCTGATCTTCATCTCGTCTGTGTTCACAAGCACAAAAGCAAAGCGGATCGATGTTGAATAATGCATATCCGGGCACAAAATATTAACATTACGCTCAAGGTTGGACGGGCATGTGATGCATTCTGAATGTTAGCATTGCATCATGCATGGGTGGGATGATTTGCCTCTGCACTCCCAACTCAAGTGATGCAGTATAATTTAATTCCCTGGGAACATTTATGTCAAGCAGGTGCTGGAGGTCGAAGTCATCACATTGTTGTTAGTATTTCATTAAACAGAAAAAGCGGGGATCTGGAATGAATGATGCAATAGCTGGTGGGGATGGCGAGGCCAATTATACCAACGCATGTGTCTCTCCAGCAAATCCCCTTTCACGATGAAGGTCATATGATCTCATATGCTAATTCCGATATATAAATAGTATATATTAAGTGGCACAAGCCCTAATGAATAATGAGTCATAATGAGTCATGAAAAATCTCAAGAAGATGAATGTAGATGTTCCCGTTTTCTTTGAGTCTTTCATCATTTAAAAATGAATGTATGACCTAAATCATAACAAAAATCACAGAATATATTTGGAGCCAATAGCTCAAGTCATCACTAATATTTAAATTACAATAGCTCCAGGAAACTGAAACAATGTTAAGCCCTATAATCACACCTTATAATCAAAGACTTTTGATGTCTCATATGCAGGATGAGTCTTAATAGTGCTTCATTTTTACAAAAGCAACTCAAAAACAAACAAACAAAAAAAGAAAAAATCTGAATGTTCTGAAAAGGAAGTGAAATAAGTAATTTATCATTCTGGGAAAATTACATTATTGTGCATTCAGTCTCCATAAATAAACATAGTAGTAGTATAATAGGTGACCACTTATTACTCATTGTTGAAGTATGTTCTCCTGCCTTCCCATGCAGTAAGATCTACTCCTGCTTCCCTTGCTTAGCATACCCTCACTGTACTGTGTGTTGTGTTATCAAATCCCTCTGTTGGTCAGACGGCCACACTGCAGTACAAACTGTCCTGTACCAACAGATACAGTAGATCTCAATTTTATCATATTTCTCTTTTACCAGTTCCACTTTTTCTCTCCAGCTACACAGGAAACCATTCAATCTAGATCTGAGATATCTTCTTTTTTTCATTTACTGGAACCATTTAAAGTGACAGTGCATTTGACATATTCTTAAATTTCACTTGAGTTCTTTCATTTCCTGGCTATACGCTGTATACGGTGGCTGCCAGGAGATGACAGATATGCATTGGCCTGTGCGGTGACCCATACACGCAGCACGCCTTGCGGCATAGAGCTGTAAGATGGGCCTGTGTGAGTGAATGTGACTTGCCCAGTGGGATGGAGTGGGAACAGGTGCCGACACTGTCAGCTTGTTAACACTGGAGAGAGAATTGGCTCCTCCAACAGAGTGTGGCACATATGCAACACATAGCCTTTGGCTGCGGGACGTATACGCAGGCATGCATACATGTGGAGCGACAACAGGCAGTGTGTGAGTGTGTGTATTTTACACACACAGTTGAATGATTCTGGGATATTTAATTTGTCTGTGCAATGATTATTAGCAGGAAAACATCAGACTAGACTGTGAACTCATTAATTTAATTAAATAAAAGGAGTTTTGTTTAGCGGGTGCTACCTCAATGACAAACCTTTGAGTGTGCGCCTGCGTGTCAGCATCCAGGGTGTTGTCTCTGTTTTACTGCAAAGGGAGACTGTGCTATGTGCAAAACACAGAGCCCCTAATTTGTTGTCCAATAACACTTTATAAGTCTCGACATAAATTTAGTTTTGAGCACATTGTTAGGGCGTTATTATGTTGCTCCGTTTTCTGCAAAAGCTTTGGGAGATATAGTTATATGAAACCCCCTAGTGTTATGTGCAAGGAATTCTCTCAAAGATCACAAATTAGGCCCCTAGATGACCCATTTCCAGAAGAACTAAATTGACACAATGAATTATTCCATCTAGTCTTGTGGCCTCTATAACGAGAAGGGGACTTGGAACAGAGGATAAATTAGGACACTCATTTCTTGCTTCCCTCATTTATTCCATCAAAGCCATTTAGGCAGATTTGCCCCGTTTGCCCAATTTATTCTATGATTTCTTACCCTCTTATTTGGAGGACGCGGGAGAAAAAAGGAAATGGATGTGCGTTTGGAGAAATTGGCTGCTACATTTCGGAGATAATAAGACACAAGGATAATGTGTCAGAATCGATTTAATTCCGGTGCACTTGTGAGGAACTTGACGTATCCTTTTCCTTTTTGGAAAGACACTCGCGGAGCTCTGCCCCAAATAAATCACTAATAGCTCCCAGCAATAAAGTAAGAGGGAATAGTTGGAATGTGGTTTAGACTAAAATGATGGTTCACCGTCGAGAGAGGGAGGGAGAGAGAGAGACACAGCGAATGAGGGAGAAAACGGGAGAGAGGCTGCAGTAAAAGGAAAACACCATCTGCTCTTCTTCATAAAGCCAACCGTATAACCTATATACATATGCTAATTTTCACACAACACTCCAAGCTTGTTTGTCAATGTTACTGTTCCCCTGAAATCATAGTTATGGCCATACCTACTGTACACAGCAACACTGAGGAACAGTTTGCATGTCTTATTGGCATCGAGCACGAGGCTTTGAGAGGCTGCACGGAGCTGCACATCAAAGACGCCGCGGCAGAATGAGGCGGCTTCTAACAAATACTACACTGAGCTCAACTCTGCTGTCAAATCCGCGAGGTCCAGGGGGGATACGGTTACTGTCACCTGTGGGTTAAGGCCTCCTCTCTCGTTTGATGTCTGAATATCAGGTTATTTGATATGCCGCCGCCGTTTCAAGTCCGCCTGACAGGACAAGGCGGCGAGCGGATTTCCCATAAGGACTTTAACTGCTCTGCAGAGACAAACGCCGCTCTCGAGCCTCATCAAAGCTGAGCTCTTCTTTCCGCCCTCAGCATGCCACGGCGGACTGCAGATGCATTTCATATTGATTTGGCGCCTTCTAGTGGAGTTTGTGAAGAGTTACACAGTTTAATCTGTTTTTTCTGTCTCAAGTAACAGTTTTTTTTTTTGTTGTTGTTGTTATAATTGTTGTTTTGTTTTTTATCCCCAGTGACAATGGTGTTGTTTCTGATTGGGATCTCTATTGCTGTGAACAATTCATCTCATGAGAACCAAACTGCAGGTAATGACTGAATATGAGCAATTATACTGAATCTGACAAGGCTCAAAGTGAGAATGTGTTAGGCTACTTTTGAAAGAGCAAAGAAATGAAAAGTTAATTTAGTTATCATTAAATTATCATGGTTATCTTAAGCTAATATCAGCAAACCAATGTCAGTGAGTCAGTTCCCTTACTTTATTGCTCTGTTTTAGTAGTGCCACTGTTACTGTTTTACCATTTATTGTTATCCTGTAATTGTCACTTGTAGTATGGTTATCATTCAAAGTGTGAAAAGGGAATACTTCATCATTTTCAAAATACTCTTCACTTTCTTGCAGAGTTATAACGAGAAGTTTGATATTCCTGTCATATCTGTTCATTACATATGAAGCTACATGAGATTGTTTGCTTATCTTAGCATAAAGACTGGAAACAGGAGGAAAGCATAGCTCTGTCCAAGGGTGAAAAAAATATGCCTGCAAATATCTCTAAAGCCCACTAATATCTTTTACCTTTTCACAAAGCCTTGTTAGCTGTTTCCTCCTATTTCTAGTCTGTGCCAAACTGAACAAACCAGCTACTGGCTGTAGCGTTATATTTAATGGACAGATGGCAAGAAAATGTACGTGTATATCCCAAAATGTCAAACTATCCTGTTCTCTCCTTTGAATGTCAACTATCTGTTTTTTGAATCTGTGTGTTCAATCCAGAAAACCCCACCCACCAGGGTGCTCACGTGCTGCCCTCAACACTGGTCATATCCCTGCTTCTTATCATCATTGTCCTGCTGACGATCTACTGTCTCAGGTGAATATTTGCGTCTTTGTCTGTCTTTGAGTGAGTGTCTGCTTTCTCCTTTCTCTCTCTCTCTCTCTCTGTCCCTTTTAGCATGTGAGAGTGAGTGTGCCAGGTCAGAGCATCGGGGTGGGGGTGGTTTGGAAACAGGCAGCGGGTGAGCAGTGGCTTATGGGTAAACAGCTGCACCTCAAGTAAGACGGCAAACAAAAACAGCTAGGTCAGGTCAGGCCACAGACACTCATTCACTGACCGGCCTGACAGCAGCATGAGGAGGAACAGCTTCGCCTCTCTGAGATGGTTGATATTGGTTTTGGTATTTGCTGTTTGCCTGTGTGCTTAGCAGCTCTGTTCGAGAGATCAGGGTCAAATTCTTCAATTCAGATTGCTGCCCTTTATTTTCTCTGATGGTTTTGCTTTCTGTGCCTCTCTCTCGCTCTGTCACTGCTGTAGGTTCAAGAACCACAGGAAAGCTCTGGTTACGTCGGTGGATAAAAAGATTCCAAATGGCTTCATGGAAGAACAAGGTACTGTTGTCCTGTACTCAATATAACCGCCAGTGCATGAAAATATAATTCAGCCTTTTACTTTTTATTCCTTTTTTATTTTAATTGTAGATTTATGTTCTTTATGGACTAGGAAAGTTTCACGATCTGTAGTCCAAGGTAGCTGGAACGGTTTTAGAAGGCCCTCAGCTTTCCCAGCACGTAGGGAGCCATATAAACTTTCACTTCAAGTGAAAAATAAATAAATAAAGGGAAAGGCCAAATTCTGAGTTAAGACAGTTTCGTGCAGCAGCAGCAGCAGCATGTTTACGACTCAAGAAATCATTTCTGTCATGTACCCACAAAAGTAGGAAATCTTAATGGCCATCAGGCTTGTTTTTGCAGGTGCTATGAGAGCTTGTAATGTTCTCTGTTGGGAGACGTTAGCAGTCTGACCGCCATATATTCCTCAAAACACAGGAGAGCAGACAGTGGTCCTCCTCCCCAGGTCTCCCTCGCCATCCAAGAGGTACTTCCCTATCCCCCTGGACTCGCTGGAGGAGGAGTACCGGATACGCTCGGCAGACGACGGCAAGCTCTTCAGAGAAGAGTTCAATGTGAGCACGAGTTTGTGTGGTGTGCACAATGAAGTGCAGGCCTCATCTGAGGAAGGTCTTTGTCCTGCAAGCATCGAGATACAGGAGATAGTGATAAAATGTTATGTTGGAAGGCTGTGTACCCGTGGCTTTATTTCTTATCTCACGAGGATTGGGTTCTGTCTTTATAGTCACTGCCGTGTTACTACCACCACGGGTCCTTTGAGGAGGCGAGCAGAGAGCACAACAGAGAGAAAAACAGATACCCCAACATTTTACCATGTGAGTGAGGATCTATAGTCTGCAGCGGGCAATATTAATGTAACCTTTAGACTTGGGAGTTTTATTGATCACTAAATTGTGTGGAAAGGTGACGCTGGCCTTTTTCCCTCTCTCTCTTCCACAGATGATCATTCGAGAGTGGTGTTAAGTTATCTTGATGGACATCTCTGTTCAGACTACATAAATGCATCTTACATAGACGTGAGTTTTAAATACAAATCAGCTTTTCATGCAGCTGACCGGGCTCTCGGCACATGTTAATGTTAATACTCTTTTTTTCACACAGGGTTTTAAAGAGAAGAACAAATTCATTGCAGCTCAAGGTAAATGTACATTTTAGCTTTGTTGAGCATTTTAAGTACTTTTGCACATGCAGGTAGTTAAGTTTATGAGCATTTGATCTGTATTTTAAATACTTTCCCTGATTCTGCTTCAGGCCCAAAGCTTGAGACAGTGGCTGACTTCTGGCGGATGATTTGGGAGCAGAAAACAGCAACTATAGTAATGCTGACGAATCTGAAAGAAAGGAAGGAGGTTTGTCTAAAGTATTTTCCCTCTACACTGCCTTCTTCTAATGCGACCAAGTGGGGCATGCTGACAAGAGTGAACCTACAGTATACAATCTATATGACTCCAATATACCATTCGAGGAGCCCTTTTGTATTCTCATGACCCAAAGTCATGGGCATAATTTGTTTGACCCCTTTCCGACTGAGAATCTATACAAAGTGTCACCCAGCAGATTACTTAGCATCGCATTAAGTTTAGCCTCAAAGGGATGATCAATTGAGAGCTCAACAGCAGGTTTGATAGGGCAGAATAGAGGCATTGGGGATCAATGACGGAATAATTGTTGATAAGATCCTAAGAGGCTTCATGATAATTAGTCTGAGAATCTAGTTAATGAGTTGAAACGTCACGGTGAAGATCTTATTGACTGACTGAGACGCACAAAGTCCCCGTGATTGCCTTTGAATTGGATTGTGAAATACACGCATCAGATACACGTTTCAGTACGCACACATTTGATATACACAAAATATGCTGCTCTACAACCCTTTGATATGGAACTTATGATGTTGTGTGTTCTCCGTATATGTAAATTTGCCTTCTAGCTCAAAAAGAATAACCTCTTTCATTGTTGTGATTCTCCTACCAGGACAAATGTTTTCAGTACTGGCCAGAAAAAGGCTGCTGGATGTACGGGAACGTCAGGGTGGCAATGGAGGACTTCACTGTCCTGGTGGACTACACCATCCGAAAATTTTGTGTTCAATATGTAAGTAAAATATATGATTCGACTGTCAGTGTCAATGAGGGATGCATATTTTTAAGCTCCTTATCGAGCGTTTATCATTTTTATATGCACAGCGGAGTCTCGTTCGGCACGGCGCAGAGCTTGACTCACCTCACAGCACACTCGCTGTAATTAGATTAAAATTATGCCGCACAGTAGGAACAAGGACAACATTTATCCAAAAAATTACTCAAAATTAAGATAAATGTTGCTTTTATTTAGTCACACACATGTTCTGAAAATAATACTGTACTTTTTTCAATATAGCTCTTAATATAGTTCTAAATTGCTATAAAAATCTCTAATCATAATAGCGAGATTCTTATTAAAAATTAAGCAAGAAATAAAGCTGCATTGAGATGGTGTAAAAAAGTAATGTTCCCCATGGGGAAACTGGAACATTTTAGTAAACTGTGAGAGGATACAAAATACAATAAATAAGAGAAAATGCATCAAAGGATATTAAAGGATATACACTATGCAATAAACGCAGGACAAAATTATCAAAATGTTTAACATACAGTAAATACTGTACAAATGTGCCATATCTGTGCTCCTTTTCCTGTGTGTTTGACTGCCGAGTTCCATCTCGGTGTACCGCGAAGCCTTCAGATTGCAAAATTCACTTTGTTCCCTCTCCATTTGAAGCCAGAGACGTGCAGATATCCTCTCTGACTCTGTGAAAGCTGTGACTGCGCTGCAGCGCCGCCGTACAAGCTGACAGACTTTTACAGTCAGCCCTCTGAACGCAGAGCAACCGAGTGTTCAAGAGAATGAAATTGCTTCCTCTTGAGAGAGCGTTCCACGAGATACGAGAGCGAGGCAAAGGCAAACCGGCGCACATGTTTAATAATTAGATTCTGTCACGAATGGCAAAATCTGGCAAAAAAAAAGACAAATTGTTCAGTTTATTTGAGGATACAGTTTTTGGTTGACGGAGAGTCAGACGGCAGATTTGTGTCTGCTCAGTGAACATTATTCACGCGCCGGTATAAACTTTGTGTGTCTTTGTTTCACAGCAGGGCAGCGATGGTCCCCGAGCTCCGCGGCTGGTCACCCAGCTCCACTTCACCAGCTGGCCAGACTTCGGGGTGCCATTCTCACCCATCGGCATGCTGAAATTCCTCAAGAAGGTCAAGGCTGTCAATCCATCCTATGCTGGACCCATTGTCGTGCACTGCAGGTAAAATGTCCGTGCCAGAAGAGGACATGTAAGAAAAGAAATGTGCCATAGAAATCTGAGTCAATTTCATTATAAAGGAGGAAAAAACACTTTTAGAATGATGAATATCCTGTTTCGCAATAAATCTGTGAGCAACACTGAAATACGGCGTGAAGAAAACTGCTCTTAACACTTTTAACAGCGCTTACTGTAAGTCAGAAGCACAAATATTTCCTGCTTTTCATGGATATTAAAGCTCGACACGCAGCGTGTGCACACAGCAAAGCGGACCTTATTGTAGATGATTAAAAGCGTCGTCGAAAATATGGCATGTGTGTATGTTTGTCTGTGCCGGCGAGCGCAAAAGCCTCACCAAAGAAAACCGCGGGCCAATCGTAGCAACTGCGGCAACAGGTGCTCGGGGAGAGGGACTGTTGTTCTTGAATGGGGCCCATTGAAGAGGCCTCAACACCCCGCTGTGGAATCCCAGCTCTGCGCTCCCAGAAGTGCCGTCCACTGAAATGACCCTTGTAAATCTATTAGGAGTGTGTTTGGGCTTCAGAGGTGAAGCACTTTTACACATGCTTGGGGCTGTCCACAATTGACGTCTGTGTTAAGAACACACGGATAGGAAGGCAATACATATATCATTATATTGTGTCTGTTATATTGTGAGAGGGGGAAATATGATGCACTTCTGCTGCTATGGCTCTGTTTGCACCAGACATGATGTGGTATAGGGCTCTTATTTGACACATTTTGTTTCACAGCTACACTCGGCTGTTTGTTGAAGACAAGACCTTGTGCCTTCTTCTTTTCCGCAGTGCCGGGGTTGGGAGGACTGGGACGTTCATTGTCATTGACAGCATGATCGACATGATGCACATGGAACAGAGGCTGGATGTCTTCGGCTTTGTGAGCAGAATACGAGAGCAGCGCTGTCAACTCATCCAGACAGATGTAAGTGTTGACCCCTTCCGACCTGTTGTGCTCCGGTCTGACAGCTCAACTCGCTCGCTCTCGTCGCGGCACAAACAAGCCGAGGACGCCGAAAAAACAACCGTGGCTGTGATGCGAAAACAGTCGGAAATACTTTGGCAAACTGAAGCAGCTACTTCTGCCTCTATGCCTCCTTCATTTCTGCTTCTGTCTTCCTCCTCAGATGCAGTACTCCTTCATCTACCAAGCCCTGTTGGAGTACTACCTGTATGGAGATACGGAGCTCGATGTGTGCTCTCTGGAGGGCCATCTGCAGAGGCTTCACAACACGAGGGCTCCACACGACAGGCTGGGCCTGGAGGAGGAGTTCAGGGTAGGAAGAAAGAAGCTCCCTTTTAAACATTTCACTCAGTAATGAATCGTGCCCCTCACCCTGTGCCCTGCATCAGTATATTTTCATGGAAAACTTGCCCAGGGTGCCACTCCTGGCAGTAGTAGCATAAATAACAATGCTTTGAATCAACTAAAACTTCATAAGGCACCACCATCTGCCACACAGAATTTACTGTAGCTTGCTGAAAATGTCTCATTTTTTTAAGCTGCAAAGAGTCCCTCACAGTTCCCTACACACTGAGTGGAGTCATCCCGTCTTGCCTCGTCTTCTTCTTATCTTCTCTGCTAATAAAGAAATGTTTTTGTCCAACTTCTGCGTTTTTGCATGTCACATTTCTGTCATTGTAGGGCAAAAGCAAAAGTCTCCATGTTTATGAGCATTGTACTGCCCGATGCGCTGACGAAAAAAACAACCGCTCGGTTCAAGTCGAATCCGCTCATGTCTTTTTTTTCCCGCCAGAAGCTGACCAACGTTCGCATAATGAAGGAGAACATGAGAACTGGGAACCTTCCTGCCAACATGAAGAAGAACCGCGTGCTTCAGATCATTCCGTGTAAGGACTCCTCTCACACTCCGAACGGCTTCATAATACATCACATCCGAGTAACATCAAAGTATCACACCGCTGGTGATTTTATAGATAGCCGTACACAGATGTCTGGATAATCAGTCTGTGTCAGTGTGATCAATGACATTTAAATTGGGCTTGTATCTTAGCTTAAAGTTGGGAGTGGAGTGGGAAGGGAAAGCCTGGGTACAACTTTTTACAGTGAAAGCTGATACGGGCTCTGGCGTGTTTGGCCTTAATAACACAGCTAAAGTTTTTTTTTTTTTTTTCCATCCTCCATCCTCCTCAAACTTTTATTTTATTAGGAATCACTTGTGGAAAGTTTCATTTTCCTTTTTTCTTTTGCAGATGATTTCAACCGAGTAATACTCTCAGTGAAAAGAGGACAGGAGTTCACCGACTACATCAATGCCTCCTTTATTGATGTAAGCACTCCCTCATGACCTCCTGTATAGATTTCCCATAGAAGTTTATATAAAGCTCATTGTTTCCTTTACAAACAATGCAAAATATTATGTTTGCTGCACTCTCAAGTGTTGTTTACTGGATGATCTGCCCTCCAGGGCTACAGGCAGAAGGACTATTTTATCGCAACCCAGGGCCCCCTGTCTCACACAGTGGAGGACTTCTGGAGGATGGTGTGGGAGTGGAGGTGTCATTCAATCGTTATGCTCACCGAACTCAAAGAGAGGGAGCAGGTACAGTATGGTGCTCTTGCAAAAGTACAGGCTGAGAAGTGGAGTTGCACATTAAAAACAATCCTTTTTATTCTGTTATGTCATTGTCTTATTCTTTCCTTGACACTCTGTGCATGTATTTAACAGTTCTATATTGTTTTGTTTTTTTTGTGGTGCAAGATGAAAATATTAAAACCAAAATAGGATATAAATCAATCAAATGTGGCCTGATTGTATTTCCATCTGACCTCTCTGAACAGGAGAAGTGTTTCCAGTATTGGCCATCAGAGGGCAGTGTAACATTTGGAGATTATACTGTGGAGCTGACTGGAGATACGCTGTGCGAAACGTTCACTCTCAAAGACATGGTCCTCACCTACAGACCAGTGCGTAATGTTTTATTACAACAC
>JBCAUF010000044.1:15515579-15529832 GCA_038406115.1 Haemulon aurolineatum | reverse complement strand
GAACAGGCAGACAGAAACTGTTGAATCTCAGCTAACAGCTGTTAAATTGCTGCAAATTCTCTGTGAGCCCTCTGCGTGCAGCGGACTACCCAAATAAAGTGAGACTGAGAATTTCATTAAATCTGCCTTTTTTCACCAAGTTAGCTCTCTATCTCGCCAGGAGAAGCAGTCGCAACATGTCCGACACTTCCACTTCCACGGATGGCCTGAGATCGGAATACCAGCCGAGGGAAGGGGAATGATTGACATTATTGCCGCTGTGCAGAGGCAGCAGCAGCAGTCTGGAAACCGTCCCATAATTGTGCACTGCAGGTGAGAAATTTCAGCCTGACAATTCCGCAGCACGATGTGCGTCTCCCGATGAAAGTTATAAACAGTATATCTCATATTGTTCTCGTCCACTCATGCTTTCAACACAGCCTGTTTCGTTTTCACAGAGCTTTTATCACCCGATCACCTGAATCTCTCCGAGTGATATTTGAAGGAATTTCAATTTTACGGATACATTTTTCTTATGTCTGTTACAATAAATTCTACATTTTGCCTCAGTAGACCTGGTGTTCTATGCCTAAACCACTTATGTGATCCCTTATAAAGACTTAGCTGTGAAAGCTTTGATCAGAACCTAGCTTCAGGTGAAGTGATTCTAAAGCAGCATGCCCCTGTGGGATTGATCCAATCCACTGATTCACAGTCAATTAAAACCTCTCAAAGTGAAATCTCCTCTGACTCCCACTATGATTAATCTGATAAGATGAGCTAACGACAGGAAATGGTGTCATCACTCTCTTCTATTCCTTCATCACCACTTGTCTAAGAAGGGCTTTTTAAAGCTTTTTCTCTGCCCCTGGGAAATGGGGCTAACCCGATGCAATCCCCAACGTCTCTCTACACCTCTCCTTCGAATCGCACATCACTCTCGCACTCGCTCCCCGTCTCTCTCTCCCTCTCCGTCTCCCTCGCTCTCTCCATCCCACCATCATTGTAAACATTGACTCAGTCAAACACAGAGCTTCCAAACTGATTAGTGTTAGCGTTTGGATTAGCCTCTCTTTAAGTGGGGATGATTATTAGCGCTATTACACAAAGGTCACCTTTTCTCTTTGCAAACTTTTTTCATTTAAATGGAAAAAGGATGTGCTGCTAAGATTACAAGAGTTTCATTGCAGTATTATTGTTAAGAAATGGAGAGGCGGTGAGAATTTCAAGTCCTCTCACTCCCCTCCTGAGCCACAACCGCAACAATTCTCACCACTTTCGAAGGCGGTCTGGCGTCTGCACTGTGTGATGTGGTTACTGATAGTTTTGTCCTTCACGTTTCAGTGCCGGTGCCGGTCGGACCGGTACCTTCATCGCCCTCAGTAACATTCTGGAGAGGGTGAAAGCTGAAGGCCTCCTGGACGTTTTTCAGACAGTCAAGAGTTTACGCATGCAGAGACCACACATGGTTCAGACTGTGGTAGGTCAAAAACAGTGGAAATATCAAGCATTTCTGTGGAGAAAATGTCAGCTTGTACACGTTTGTGTTATTTGGAACCATTTTCTGCACGTTTATGGACACTTAACACTTCCCCTGTTGCTTTTCGTTCCAGGAGCAATACGACTTCTGCTACAGAGTGGTTCAGGATTTTGTTGACATCTTCTCCGACTACGCCAATTTCAAATAATACCTGTCAGATACTCTTCAGTGTACTTCTGGCAGATTAACTTATGCATTTTTTTTTTGAATGTTATTTTCTAAAGCAAGCTCTTTTTACATTTTGCACTTGATTACAGATCTTTAAAAAAAATGTTGTAACATACTGTAATATAATTGAAAACATCTGTGCTCCAGGAGTCTCTTTCATGAGTGCTTCAAGTATCTTAGTGTGAAAATATGGAACTGACAGTGGCTACTTAATGGGTCGGCTGGGTTCCTGAATCTGTAAAAAAAAATTGGATATTATGTTCCTTAAGTGCAGCATTGTAAAGGTCAATAAAGTGTTTAAGGGGAAATATTCAAAAACTGTATTCCAACTTTACCTATATAAATAATGTGTACATACTGTAGTATCTATCGCTCACTACCTGAAATGCATCATTAATATGTTGTGAAATACATGCATTTTCTTTTATTTCT
Organism: Haemulon aurolineatum; assembly: GCA_038406115.1. Taxonomy (NCBI): domain Eukaryota; kingdom Metazoa; phylum Chordata; class Actinopteri; order Lutjaniformes; family Haemulidae; genus Haemulon; species Haemulon aurolineatum. The sequence continues at coordinate 15,527,713 of JBCAUF010000044.1, read as the reverse complement.
GCTTTATTTTGTTACTGACCACAATGCCTTTGGTTAATAGCAGTCTTATATTTTATGCTGCCCACTCGACATGTTTGATCGCTATGAGGAGAATAAATTGTGTGCTTGTTTAGTAGGGTAAACTAATTAATGCTTTTGCTGAAACGATGTCATGTCTGACATGTGTGAATAATATTTATGATCTACTTGCAGCTCAAACAAAACCATAAAACTCGGGATACATTTCACTCTGTAAGCCGTTGCAAATTACCTCACTTCTATCTGTGAATAACTTAACAGCTGCTGCCTGTTGCAATTTTATTCAACTTTATTCAACACCAACTTTCTTTCGTTGCCTGTGGCAATATTACTTAGTGGATTGGTGCCTGACGCTGCAAAATGCAATTAGCCCACATTGGAACAGGCAGAAAATAATGTGTTATTACGTGAATCCAAACGTATCATTCTTGCAAATGTTTGCAGTGAAGCCAAGCATCACATCCTGCTTTAAAAAACACATTTTTATACACGTTAACAAGCCAACTTAACACTTGCATATGTGCATAAAGCAGTGCCATACTGATTAGAAACACAGTTCTAATCATGAAAGACTTGTCACCAAGTGACACACTTTTAATACAGATAAGCCAGATGTTTATGCTTAATTTAATATGATAGACACATTTTTAAAAGTGTATTGTTTTTGAATGGTGGGTCTCCTGTGTGGGCCACCAATTCATTGTTTGTACAAACACTTCTCAGAATATTATAAGAATAACAAATGTATTGTAATTTTAGTTCAAATGAGTGTGTGCGAAATCGAGAAGAAAAACACTGCAGATGTTTGTGTTTTAATGACCGAGTTGATAAGTGATGTGGTTGAAAATGTCTAAATGTCTGGGACGGTGAGAAGCATTGAGATGAAGAACCAGTGCTCTGCCAAAATATGAAATATGCATGCACAGGCATTTTGACATATTTTGACTATGATAGTTATTAGTCTTAGTTTCATATTTAAACAAGGAATCCCCAGCATTGCTGCGAACTCAAAAGCATATATTTTTGCAAGGCTTCTGCTTACTTCTTTGTAGAACTGTAAGCCTGGGAAGTCTTACGTTTGGGTAAAGAACTTTCTACTGTGTTTGTACTTCCATTATTACAACTTCATAAAATGGGTTTATACATGAAACACAGAGATCATTTTGTTTTATTTAGTGTACATAAATTCCTGTTGTGGTCATTAATCATCACTGAGGTTTACCGCATTGTTGACTTCATTTTAATGTGTTGTCATGCTGAAAGAATAATGAAGGTAACGACAGTCAGGCCTTGCAGCTGATGTAACATAAATGCACAAGCATCTTGTTTCAATGATGTTTCTGCCTTTTGAATCTGTATGGATTTGAACTACTGTTTGTTTGCTAAAAGCTGATTCCAATAAATTATAGATGGAGAGAAATGTCAGATTCCATCCTAATGTTGTCTTTTTGCCCACCTCCACGCGGATGCATTCAACGCAAACACAAAGACGTTTTTGATATATATTTAATGCCGTTTGAACCCTCATGGTGATGTAAGCATATCTGAGCACTTAGCCAGCTCCATTAGTAGCATTTTGTGTCCCATTAGTCAGTAAATGTGTCACACCTGCAGAGAGGGGATTATAATCCTGACAGCAGCCTTCTACAACACCTATAAAATCCCCCTCTGGCTAATGCACCACATGCTAACAAGGCAAATACAGAGGTGAGTCAGTCCTCAATGAAGTTGTTCAATGTTCATTAAGTTGGAATTACTCCTCTTATTAATTACTGTCTAAAATGCTGTTTACTAATGTTGGGCGATGCTTTATAACCCCTGGCCTGCGAGCCGTGGAGCTGTGAGAGAGGAGGCTGTGACATTATTGTTTTTATTACAAATTTGGCTTCCTCTGCAGCTCTAATGGAAGCGAGCAGCAAAGTGATGGTGCAGGTGTTGTTGTTGGCGTTGGTGGTGCAGGTCACCCTGTCCCAGCACTGGTCCTATGGATGGCTACCAGGTGGGAAGAGAAGTGTGGGAGAGCTGGAGGCAACCATCAGGGTGAGTGTGATTTTTTTTTTTTTTTTTTTTTTTTAGATGGAAGAGTTTACAGTTTCAGAAAATGTGCCGTCTTTATGAAATAGAAAGCGAAATGTAACAAATACTGCTATAAAACTGGTCAGTTGAGCGTGACACTGGCTTTTCTGTCTTGTTTCGCAATGCTGTAAATGTCATGTTGGGTTGGGGATCTTACGGGAACTTTGGTTTCATCTTGTAAAATCTCTATTATACTGTACTTAGATGATGGGCACAGGAGGAGTGGTGTCTCTTCCTGAAGAGGCGAGTGCCCAAACCCAAGAGAGACTTAGACCATACAATGTAGTAAGTGCTTATTATACATAATTTATAACCAATGTCTTCTTCAATTGTTCAATATTAATGTACACTACACCACTGTGTGCCACTGTGTTCCAAAGCAGCAATGACAATATACAAACTGCTCAATGACTGTTTTTATTTCCCCTTTTTGTGCGATTGAATATGTGAATGCTTAATTTTATCTTCTTGAATGTCGCCAGATGTAATGCTAATTCGCCTAGACTTGTTTGGGATCATTATATATCAATGAGAATTTAAATATTAAATATTCAAGCAGCTGATCAACTGAGATTTCATTTAAATCCCTTCAGATTAATGATGATTCCAGTCATTTTGACCGAAAGAAAAGGTTCCAGAGTAATTGAAGAGCTACAAAAAAAAGGAAAAAGAAGAGAAACACAGACTCTTTTTCCATCATCATCAACACCAGTGATGGATCGCTCGAGTGCAGGAGACCGACTTCAGCAAGTCATCACATTTATTGCACAGATCTCAATTATTATGTATGTCTTTAACATTTAGATCCATGTCAAATTGTAATAAAGTTTTTGAAATCTGATGAAATGACTGAATCTTTTGTCCAAATGGATTGTCAAAGTGTCACCTCACCTTGTCGACCTGGTCATTGGAGCCGAAATGACGCTATTTAAGCATAAAATGCCGTTTCAGAATCTTTTAAATGGATTAAATTGTCTTTGTAAAGCAGCCACGACCGACAAGCATGACAAACTTGTGACACAACAATCTTAGCATGACAACAGCTGGTGATTAAGCCAATTTATTAGAAATCAATGACTTAATTGAATTTGTTACAGTTTTGGTAATTCCATTTTCTGCCACACCAGTCATGTGCACATGTGATGTGGAAAATTACACCAGCTGATTTTCGTGTTTGCACCTGAATCTTGATTAAGCCCCCAACCTGAAAGACATTCATCTGAATATTCTCTTCTTATGATGTCCACAACAGCTTTCTGCTAATTTAGGATAACTGCAGTCAACCAAAACAGAAAGAGTGTAAAACTTTTTCTTTTTTTTCCCCCCCTCCTGCTCTGCGTACAGGAAATTGGTGTTCATTATAAAAATTGGAATTTCATATCAGGAAAGGAAAAGAATCAGCAGGGGGCATATGTTTTAAAGAGAACTCATTTTCTGGCAAAGCCCCACAGACAGAGCACCATACTAATCGCCTGGTGCATAAGGGGCTAGGATTCATGAACTGTGCTGACACCGTGGAGGCCCTGCATTGTTAGAGCGCGGTTGTAATGCACACCAATGAACCCAAACCCGCTGGCACAACTGGGAAAAGGTGAACATTATAAAAGCACATAGAATTAAAGAGAAATTAAACCACATTCCATTGCACTGCCAGAACAATGCTTGCTCATTTGTGATACTTCACATCATTGGTTTAATATTCATGCTTGTAATTTGCATAACACAATAATTTCCTTTGATGAGGAAAGACTTCAGATTTTTTTTCTTAGGTTCTTTGAGAAAGTTGCAGAAGAAAACGTTGTCCAGGGCATTTTCTCCTGAAAGTCACTGAGAGACTTCCTGGAATTGATTTATACTTATCTTTATGGAGTTTTCAATAAGTTTGCAACATCCTCATAAAAGATAATTATGCTTTTATAACACTTCCTAAAATATGGTTTTAATTCAATTTGGTATACTTGTGTGAGAATAATTAATGTTTACAGATAAAGCGCAAAATTCCATAAATTCCCTTTAAATAATCCCAAAGCGTTTGCCGTGAAAGCCAACTTTCTCCCTCCCAGTGTCCTCATCAAGGACCTGCCTAATTGCACGTATATCAGGACAACAAAACCTGCTGGTATCTATGTTTCCAAATTTGATTTAACCTCACTTTCTCCTTCCCAGACCCCCTGGTGGATATTCATTTTGTTTACCTCAAATTAAACTTCATATTGTTTACAGCCTCCCGGTCCCTGAACATTTTATAGCATTTTAGAATTATTTCTTTATTTATTTTTTGTAATGATTGTAGAGTTGGGATTCATTTGAATGTTTCCCTCATCTGCATGAAAATTATATAATTAACTTTTGATTAACCAGCTCAGTTGAGTTGGTTCCCCCATGCACACTGGTGAATAGTACCCACCGCATTTTAATGACTGTTTTCCAATTGAGTGGCGACCTTTTCATCAAAGAGCCACAACTGGGGCTAAACAACGGTAGAAAATAATCACGGTGAAGACAATAGTAGAGGCCGACAGGCTAGGATGTCATCCTTAAATATAACAACAAAGATGAAAGCAGCCTTACTGCACGTAGTGGCTGTGGCGGGAAGCCAAGTGCTTATGCTGCTGGATGCCCCATTGTTAAAGCTGTGGAGGTCACGTCCACTGGCATATAGAGAGGGAAAGCACAGGAAGCTGAGAATGGCCCATTGTTACATGTCCTTGCTCAGAGGGAATTCCATTATGAAGGGCAATACATTTTTGATACTTTGATTTTCGTGCCATTCATTTGTTTGAAAAACAGAACATATTTGGATAATGACTTCAGGAAAAAGGGGGTCTCAGAGCGCCCTCCATCCAAGGCTACAGTGCTGCATTAACACACCTGCCAATCAAGCACGCCCGAGCAGATGTGCATCCTCGCACAGCCTACCATCAAATAAGCATTCTATCATACGCATAATATAGTTTTCATTTCATCACGATTATGCTCCGTGCACCGTGTGTATGTTTCCGATGGGTCATAGGAAACTTTTATTGAAGCAGAGTGTATAATAAAGTCATTTTCCAGGTGCTTGTTGTGGCTCTTATTATGAACAGAATGATAATTTCCCCTAGAGGAATCTGGCACTGCATATCAATTGAAGTTTAGTGTGGGTCTTATTATGTTCCCGCAGGCTATAGTAGAAGGCAAAGTCATCTTCAGAGAGAGTCTAAATGTCAGGGAGGTCTTCAAACACTTTTTTTTTCCCAGAGCCTTACTGAAAAGGGTCTTTGGAAGTGCTGTGTCTTGGAATTGATACGGTGGAGGTGAGGTAAAGAGGGAGGCTGAAGGCTTAATGTAAAGCAGTTGACATGAAATTTAATTGGAGAAAATATCTTCCTTTTTTAAAAAAAAAAAAAAGAAGAAGAAGGAAGGGGGGGTCATGCAAGAAATGAAAACATGACTGCTCTCATTGAGCTGCGTTCTCAGGTAAGACATTTGCTCTCTGCGCTGCTCGGCCACAGTTTTGTCATATCCACGCGTGTCCACATGGTGACACTCTTGAGCTGCGTGTTTTGAATCCGCTGCCGGCTGTCGGTCTCCCAGCAATTCCATCACTTAAGTTGCAGAAACTGTTATTCCTCTAAATCTAACAAAGACTTCAATCAATCATCTCTAACTCTGCAGAAATTGTTAATTTTTCTGCGCGCTGACTGATGGAGTTTGTGTTTAGAGCGAAAAAAAGTGTTTTGTACAATTTTGCAGGAGAACCGTGCATGGCCTGAAACCAAGCTCACTGTATAATGTGGAGCTTCATATTAAAAAAAAAAGCATTTCATCTGGTGAAAGTCATGAATTTCTCAAGTGTTCTTAGTTTTGCATTTGCAAGGCATTAATTTATTTTATTCTAATTTTTTTCTTTTTTCCTTTTTTGTGACTGAAGTTGGAGTACAGCAATCTATACGGTACCATGTACTGTACAGTAGCGGATTGGCCTTCCTTCTCCTTCTTGGCTGGCAGGGAACCTTCCTGTTGTGATCCGACTTCTCTCCTTTGATCAAAGAACAGTGTTAAAGCACTGGGAGAAGGAGGAGGTATGAAATATGAATGAATACAGCTGTGTTTTGATGGATATGTCTCAAAGTATCCCAGTAAGAGACTGCTAAAGGCCAGGAAATCTGTTTGTGTTGTGGAAATAGGCTCTTCCTCGCCTGTTTCTTAACCAGCTTCATCTTGGGTAGCTTTTCACTTCATATTTTAGAGATCCTTTGTTAGGAAAGAGATCAACTCCTTATCCATGCATTTGTAGGGAACTGTTCTAAGAGGCCCTAGTTCATAATATATATCATTAATGACACCATTTCCTTTGTTTGGTCTTGAAACCACCTTTTGAACAAAACGAGCGCTGGCGATGAGAGGAGGATATTTATTATTTTTCTAGGGTAGACCCAAAGTTCTCACAGATGGAATGAGATCTTATATGAGGTGATGGAGGCTTTGTCACTAGTTATGTCTGTGATTCCACTTCCTCTTTCTAAAACCCCGCCGGGAGCCGTGACTCATTTTGAAGTTGGAAGTTGATACTGTGGTGTAAAACTAACGTTCCCATCTGAATTAAGAAACTATCAGAGCTCACACAAATCTCCAGATTTTTCAGAGTTAGATGAACTCATCTCTCACATTACACTTCTTTAATAAACAAAGATAATAAAAAGACAAGCTCATAAAAACACAATTATTAGGAGAGACTGTAAAATGAAAATTGGTGCCTATAGATGTCTTTTACACCACATCACTGCGCTGCTGTCTTATTAATAAGCATTTAAAGACTCTCTTCAGTCATTTAGGACTATATTAACTAAGATCCAGCCTTTGGACCTGTGGCAGGACAATGTCTCTGGACTACTGGAGGTTCAAAACTTTCTGCCCGGGCTTTATTAGCCTCACTAATAGCCGGGTTCCCCAAATGCCAGGGTCCACCTCTGCTGGGAGTAAGGGCTCAGATCCTGTCAGAGAGGGGTCGCATTAACCAACTGTAATCTTTAGGGTACTCCACTCCCGCTGACCCACATCTAACGCCGGTTCCATCCCCCCCGCTTACCCCCGACCGCTATCCTTTCCCTCCCCAATCTGGTCTACCCATCCCACTTCAGTTATGCCACCCTCGGCTCTCCCTCCCACGTCTTACCACCCTTGTGTGATAGTATCCCCCCACCCCAGCCTGCCCCGTGACTGTTCCAGCCTCGTCCGGCTGGCCACAGCGAGGAGCATGCCTTATCCTGTGGTAACGGCAATTAGCAGTGTAAAGCAAGCTGTGGAGAAGACTGGATCCCTGTCCACGTTTCAACCCCAGATCACGAGTCTCCAGCACAACTTCAAGGCAAACCATGCAATTAGCTACAATAATGATAATGTGTTGTAGGGGAACAAAGAGAGGGTAAAAACAGACTACTGGTGTGAGGGAGAGTGGGGTGCTAATAGTAGGGGGGTTATTTGAATACCCTGGTGCAGATAGGAGACCAAATCAGACTGATTATCAAACGTATGATGAATTACATTTTTCCTCTAATTATCCATGCCTTTTATGTGTAAACCAACTGAGTGAATTTTGCATTCTAGACATCTACGGTCAGTGGTCTTTGGGCATCACACTGGGGTTACATCTTTTATTTCCTCTAAGAAACATACAAGGAGTTACTCATGTGGCTAAGCTGATGGGAAGAGGGGAGAGATGCACTGACAATTTTCTTAGTTGACTTAATTAGATACTTTCAGAAAATATTTGGCAGCGGTACAGGAATGGAAAAAGGGGAAGTATGTGGTTTGATGTTTGACTATCGCAGATGTGTTGACACGGAGTCAAAACATGCTGGAAACAAACCACAAAACCCAGACCGCAAATAAGAACATTTCAAGTCAAGGTTGTGAGTAGATACAGTCGAGCGGCAGACTCGCTGCCTTGGTCGGAACACAAAAGTGCAGCGCCTATTCTCTCCGCTGTGAGCAGAGACCATTCCTACAGTCTTACATCCAGAGGTTTATAGAGGATATTTTGCTGGGTGTTGTGCAAAACGAACCGTGTCCCCAGAGCAGCAGCAACTTCACCTTGGCGGAGTAATGCTGTGATATTCTGTTTATTCTTCACTCACTTCATTTTACTCAGAGGAAATCCTCTGGAGATGGCTTATCTTGGAGCTGGAACAGGTGCACTCTAATTTACTCCTATTGCTTGGGGAGCCCAGGGGCCCCTGTAGAGAAGAAAGTAGCGATGTAGCACACTCCACTGTAAAACACAAACAGCCAGAGAAAGAGCATTTAATCGAAAGAGAAGAAAACTGTGAGCTTTGAGTGCAGCCGTATCATTTGGATGCAGAAAATCTTTCTCTCCCTCCCTCTCTCTCCTTTTTTTTTTTTTTTGTTTTGTTTTCCTCAGGAAAAAGGACCCGTCATTTCATTTAACTTTCATTTGTTCAACACTGTTAACTTTGCTTGAAACTGTCATGCTACACTCAGCAATGCACCGGATGACGTGGGGGACCTGTTGTATTACCCCCCTGCATAATAAAACATTTCCTCACCAGTCATTCCTGAAATATCTACAGCATTTACGGCTAAAAAAAATGCTTCATAGCGTCTCTGATATGTGCCACTTAAGTTAAAGTGTACGTAAATGTGCATGCTATGGCCTATTTGTTTTGGTAATGCTGCACATTTTCAGCCAGGCAAAAAGTTTGTTTCATCTTTCACCCTCATCCCTGCATTCACTGCGAAAGAGCTAAGCTTTCAACTTTGAATTTACTCTCCAATTCCTTTTCTTTAGAGAACTATGGTTTTGAAGAGTGGAGCTGGTATGTTATTTGTTCGGTATATTATAAGTCTGAATTCAGTCAGTATTTTTGTTTTGTGTTGTTCGTCTCTTGGGAATTATGCAATCAAAGCAGATGCCTCAAGCAGTCTAGAAAGCGCCCCTTGTGAATAAGAGAAAATCTTGTACACAGCATTTTTTGTATGTGTGTATGAGGAAGGGGGGCATGACAACAAAGCAAATATATGGCATTGTTCTCTGTATACTATACCCGCATGCTGCACCTTTTTTTAAAGACAATATAACCATCACACCTGTATTCATTTAAAAAAAAAAAAAAGTCAGACCATTTGACTCTATTCAAATGACAATCCTGCACCACTGATGAGGCGCATAACCACAGTATGCGCACCACTTTGACTGACGCAATGGAGGTTCAACCGTCAATGCACTGCTTCTCTATTATGGAAAACAAGGTTTGAAGACTGTGCTGCTGGAGGAATTTCACAATGTATAAACAGACATTTCTCACTCAAAAAAAAAAAAAAAAGAAAAAAAACAGAGGAGGAAAAAAAACAACAAAAATAAACAAACACCAGAGAGACAAAAGCTTTGGCAGAAAAAGGAGTAAACACAAAGAAGAGAGAGCGATACAAGGACAACAAGAGAAATATCATATACACTTTTAATGAGTGTGCCTGCCCCAAGCCTCTGTTTTTAATCACCTTTCCGTGTGACATAATTTGCTGCAAGATTGTATATGCTTGAGGGACTTTCAGTTCTTGTCAACTCAAGAGCATTTGAACCAATCAATACCTGTCTATCCTGTGGCACACTCATAGTTGGCCATTAGGAAAGAGCTGCTTAAAGTAAGCTCAGCCAATACCATTAGCCCTAGCCTAAGGGCAGTTCCATGCCTTAGTCAGGGTAGGCACCTGCCCCCGTCACCCCCACCTCACCCCCTTAACCCCCCTCCACCCCTCCCCCTACCATTAAGAACCTCCCCTGAGACATCATTTGGACACATCGGCCAAAGAGCACTTCTTTATTCCCTCTCTTTTCTTTCCCTGGCTCCACCAAAAATCAATACATCTCCCCTTTTTCTTATTTTCACAATTTTGCCTCAATATTATTCTCTCCTCTGCCAGAAACCAATGGACTATCTTTTTTCTTTTTTTTCTCTTTTTCTTTTTTTTTTTTGTCTTTTCATCTACAATTTCCTGTGACTAATGTCTCCACACCTCATGTTTTTGAGGGGAGAATTGGAAAATAATTAAATTATCTTGTCATGGGGGTATCAAACAGGGATCCCACGGTGCACTGAAACATTTGAAAAACAGTGTGGTCATTCTGCATTTAGCTGCTCCAGTTTTAACCCTGCCTCTGCCCCCCTTCCAGCTCCCACCCACCCCCACCCCCCCATTACGCAGTTTATGTCATCTGCTGAGTTGCCTTGCAAACTCAGCAAATCTTGTAGTTGTGCTTAAACCTACTCATTTGTTTTTGACACTCAATAAGGGAGACATCAGTGCTCAGATATCTTCGCAGTAATGAGTGAACTTCCTCTGTGTCAGTGTTTTTCTGCTCCGACCATGTCATAATACCAAACCCCAGAGAGAACAGAGCAGCGTACACAGTAATGCTTCCTGACTGCTTCTAATTTTATTGCAAGGCAATGACTCCACACAGCGCAAAGTTTCAGAACAAGTGATACAATATAATGTCCTTAGAAGGACCTCAGTCAGTCAGTTATTGCCCTCCCAACCCTTCTATTTTCGATAGAAACAGCAAAAGTGGGGTACTGCCCTAAATCTTGGCCAGTGCTGTTTACGATAATAACTCTGAAGAGTGATAGCTGGTTCCGCAGCACTGGCGATTTCTGTGGCCGCCTATATCGATCGGGGGTCCTAATGAGCAGCAGCGGAGCTGTGGCTAATGGTGTTGTGTCTGGTGTCCGTAGTAAACGCCCACGTTGAGATTATCATTCCCAGGGGGGGCTGAGAAAGGTTTTGCCAGCCCAAGCCCTCAGGGTGCGAGCGACACACTTCAGGGGTCAAGGTAAACTATCAAATGAACAGCAAGGCCTTTCCCTCCCTTCGCTTTGAGGACTATACCATACAGTACCACACTGCTAAAGTGAAGCAAACCTATGCGGTGCGAAGGCAAAAACACCAGACACACTTTTATTTTCCCTCACTCTTGGTGCATGCACAAGCGGGGACTATAACTGGAGAAGCTCACCACCCTGTTGCAACCTTACTTTATCACTCCAGTTCTTTGTCTAATTTCTCTACAGTAGTTGTAAAAAGCTATTACCGGAGCATTGATAGAGACTTCACCAAACTGCCTAACTGTTATTAAGAGACCTCAAATGAGACCTGGCTTGACAGACTGATAATGGCTTATTTGACTTCAGAGATCGCCCTGGCACAAACACTCTAGCCCCCTTCACGTACCCATGGCAGCCATTGTCCTTTGCTATGCACGGCCATTCTGGCGGTCTTGAGTGACATCCAACAAGTTCAGCAGAATCCGACTGTAAGTGCACACCAGACAGTACATAGTATCTTCAAAGAAGGAGCTCAAACAGTCTCATTGTAATGAAGGGAGTTGTTGCTCCCTTCATAAACCTGGCTAGGAAATGAAACCTGCTGTCAACTCACATGTGGGAAGGGGAACTCTTTAAGCTATGTGGACAATTAAGTCTCGATAAAACCGCAGCAAAAATGCATCTTTATTGCCGCGACTGCCTCTCCGTTTCAACAGACGATCCCTCCATGGATTGCGCTTGATGGTATTCAGCTCAGGGTGCGTGCGGAGCATTAGCGGGGCACAATAATGAAGTCAACCCAACGCACAGCACCTCTCCGAGTCATGCCCTGTTTGGAGTCACACTTCCATGTCCTGGCAAATGCTGAGCATGTAAAACAGAACTGTCAATTATTCAACATGAACAGGAGGATGTATGGAGTGACATGGGGGGTGGACAGGGGCCGACTAAGCCTCGGGCAGATAGGGGGTACCACTTTGATGTGAGTGTGTGGGCCTGCAGAGTTGAGCAAGGTGCACTGGGTAATCTGCTAGAACACCCCCCTCCCAACCCACCCCACCACCCCCCCCACACACACACACACACACACACACACCCAGCCCACCACCACCACCTCCAACCTCCTTCGTTTTCCTTTCCCCCCTCCCTCCCGATGCCGAGCCTCTCTGCACCCTTTATGTCCTGCTTCGTTTTCCCCTCTGACACGCACTCCCT
>JBCAUF010000044.1:15497417-15510198 GCA_038406115.1 Haemulon aurolineatum | reverse complement strand
CGTTTGTGCGCGTGGACGCGTGTGTGCGCCTCTGCATGTGTTTGTGTGCGCACGTGCATGTCGCGTGCTGGCGCGTCTGCGCACGCACGCACGCACGTGAGCCTTCGCCGAGTGTGTTTGTGCATGTCTGTGAGTGCCTGTGTGTGTGTGTGCGCAACAACAAAGACAGGACAACAATGAGAAACCAAGCAGTGTCAAGCTGCAACTTTATGTTCTCTAATTACTAAGTGGATACTGTATTCTTGAGTGTGCTCCTATTGGCTGAGATACAAGGGCTTATTTTTTGATTTATATTCATGTTGATGATTCAGTTGAATTATCAAAGTATCAAACCCAGCCGACAATATGTCTAAAAGAAATTCTTCAAGTGTAGAGTAATGCTGCCAAATTCATTCTGCCATTTCATTAATGTGGTTAGCTAGTTAGTTATCCATATTCTAACAGAGTAGGCTTGATGTTAGATCTTTGGCAAGGACACCCTGTACTGAGTTTTGGCACGGTACTGTGCCGCAGTATGCTGCTGACTCTGGGTCTTAACGACAGGCTAAACGAAGCGGGCGTTACGGCCCCCTGGATAGGTCATTACTCGTCCGTGGCCAAGAGCTAAACTGGAGCAGGGCTTTTTAAAGAGGGGAGCAGGTGTGTTTCACCATAGGGGCTGGAGCCGGCCCAAGACCAAACAGCCTTAACGGTCTTTATCTCCTTCATAATGAGGCCACGCTCTCCACACACCCGAACTCTGCCCACATGGGCTAATGCTGGAGGTATGGAGACCCAACCCTCCCCCCGGTTAAATGGTGACACTTTCAAAATGACCCATGCCCCAAGCAATGGAGGAACAGTGGCATGTCATGAATGTCTATAGACACAAATTGGTGGGGCACTAAACCATTTAATGTGTGTTTCTTAATAATTTCACCCCGTTAATTTTCAAAAAAAAAATTCAACTTCAAAAGCATAATAAAATACATTTGAGTGTACACGCTTTTCTTGTTTAAGGGTAAAATGTTTAAGTAACTCTGTGAACTGTAATAGGGCGTGTGTGCGTGTGTGTGTGTGTGTGCGTGCGGGTAGGTGTGCGCTCGTATGTGTGAGTGGCTGCGTACGTGAGTGTGTCTGAGTGGTATTGTCCCTCTCCTCTTTCACCTGTCTGAGTAGGTTCTCTAGTACGGTCCCTGTGTTCCCCACAGTCTTCTCAGCCCTGTCAACCGAGTTGAACTTGATCAACATCAAACGGCATAGCATTCAAAAGTATTAGTGTTCTCTGTTGATGGGCCCTCTTGCTATCACAAATCAGTCCCCGAGCTACTTCATTATTTATCTCTAATTCATCAGTGTTGTCTCCTCGCACACGGGCAGTAATGCACACACACATCCCGAATGTGAACACACACACACACACACACAGGACACACACTGCACATCAGCACATTAATCTCTGCTTACCTTCAGCAGAGGTTTTGTTTTTGTGATACTCCGTGTCATCGCAGTTTAGCTAAAAAACAAAACAAAAAAAAAAAGCAATGTTTTTCTTCATTTTTTTCCCCCTCCTCTTCTACCTTTTCCCCAGGTCAGTGCAAAGCAAACATATTCCTGAGGAGTGATTAGGCTCATGCTTGTACTTTCAAAATGCTGATTATTGCGCGGACCCGACAGGCCTCGTGTTTTTTCTCCGAGCATTCTGGGGATGTGAGTCCGAAAGTAGCCCCATGGTGCCGCGACCCCTGACCTAGCGTGGGCGATCCCACCAGATGTGGAGTGTGTGCTGGGACAGTGGCGAGGGGCAGCTCGGTCTCACGCGGGGAGGCCCTGTCTCCCCAAACTGCCACAGAGAGCATGGCCAGAGGGGTTCTGTCAGCACCGTTATCAATCATACTCCCTCCCTGTCTCTCTCTCTCTCTCTTTCTCTCCCACTTTTCCTTTCTCTCACTCTCTCTTTCACACTGTTTCTTTTTTGCCACCGTCTCTCACTTTGCCTCGTTCCCTGTTCTACTCTCTGCTTTTGTTTTTCTCTCACTTTTTCTTTTTTTTTTTTTTTCTTTCCTCCCCTCCCTCAGATATCCTCTTTTCCACTTAGGCTACCGGCTCTCTTTCGTTTTCAGTCACATACTGTACGCGCCTTCAGCTTCCCCCCTCTCCTCACATATACACACTTTAACCTTCCTGGTGTGACTTTTTTTTTTCTCCCTCTCAGTCTCTAATCTGTTTCACCCCTGCCTTTCCTCCGTCTTAGCGCACACTTTTAGTATAAAAATGCTTTTTTCCTTGTCCTTATGATTGACAAAGCAGATGCTCTGGAAGAACGCGATACCTTGTTCCAACTCCGAAAGGGATACATAGCCCGTGATTTATCATACCCAGGGAATCTGATTTAAGTGCAGAGGAAATGGAGAAGTGGACAAAAGAGCAAATAAAAAGGACAAAAATCAGAATCAGCAAAAAATATATAGAGGACACCCAGAGGAAACATTCACAAAGATTAAGTTTGAAAATAACTTTTTCTTTTTTTCTTTTTCTGTGTGTGTGTGCGTGTGTTTGTGTGTGTGTGAATAGTGATGCAGTGTAATGGGAGATGGGAGGCAGGGGTCATGGTTTGAGGAATAGATGCCAGTTGTCCCTGCCATCCGGTGTGAGGTGTTCTCTGACACATGGCACTTTGAAGGCCCCGGTCCCTCCTATCGCTGCGATCCTTTACATCTGCAATCAGGGCAAATGGGTTACAGCCAGCACAACAGACAACAACTAAATAAACAACATACCTGGGGTGGATCCCCTCCAATTCCGGACTGCCAGTCTGGCTTTGGTGCATTTTTAAAACATCACTAGGTAATTGAACTCGAACGTTCACACTGACACATTTGCATGGGGTAAAGGGGGGTTGGTGTAAGCAATGGAGCAGCTGGTACGCACCAGTACGACTCCGGCTCAACCAGTCCTTCTGACTTCATATGTAGCACTTAATTGGTTCCCAAGGCAAGAATGAAATATTTAGCTCGCACGTCCTTTAAAATGCGATTGATTTTGATCTGACAGCTGTGCCTGTCCCGCGCGAGGGAGTGAGAGAGAGAGAGAGTGAGAGAGAGAGAGGGAGAGAGAGAGAGAGAGAGAGAGAGAGAGAGGAGAGGGTGAGGGCTGTCTGGGCTCGTTGCCTGAGAATAGCGCGACAACACCCACTCAACCGCACACAAACACCAGTATATGGCCACTGAATGTAAAGGATCACTCATGGATGCCATATGCTTTCAACTAAAGCCTCCTTTTAAACCCCCCTATTTAACCTCTAAGATACAACAAGCTTTGAGCTTTGGACGATCATGAGTGAAAGCTGCTTCTTTCTTTCTTTCTTTTTTTTTTTTTTTTTGTTGTTGTTGTCTGTGCAAGTTCAAAGCACAAATGAGCAATGTATAGTGTGTATGTGCAACCTCACACACACACACACACAACAGAAATAGGATTTAATTACGTGGTTAAAGTCAAAATTATCTGGAGTAATATGGCATGCAAAATATAAAAAAAAGAAATGCAAAAATTTTAAACAGCGCTTAATAAACTCCAACAGACTCCATCACACTGAGCAGGAAGCATGTCTATGTAGGTGCAGATTGTACTCAAAAGTAATGGTCGAACCAATGTGAGGCAGATATCCAATCAAATTGGATTAATGTCACTAATTATATGACAGAAATGAGCGGTGAAAGCCAGTGGTGTGGTCACGCCATAACATGATAGAAATGCATTAAATGGAAACCTGCACGGGATCCATGGCCGGGAACCTCCCCCCTGTCAAATTGACTAAGCTGCAAATTACGTACAAACGGATATATCCTTTATATAACAGCAGTGATTTTCTCCACTTTATCCTACCTGTCAAGCTCAGAACATCACAGGCTAATTCTTTATTAAGTGAAAGGGCATCGGGGACCAGATGATCCAATTTAAGTACATTGGGCAGAATAGAAGACTAATTAAAACCCATATTTTTACATTATTAATTTTGGAACTTCACTTTTAATGAATGTGAAAAGACAGGCCTTCCATTTATACACACATACTCTTTGGGCTGCTCAACAAGGGAATAAGAGTTACGGGTATACTGCAGGGGCTAAGTAGAATTTTTAAGCATCCATGACAGACTTAATATCAAAGTTAAGACAAAGGTGTGCGCCGCTAACTTCTGCATCACAAACACGGCCGTTAATTGAGTGTATAGGTTTAAGCGCCTTTGGTTTATTTGGGGCTGCGGTGAGGCTTGAGACAAAAAGTAATCAGGACGTCTGTTGCCGGGGGTGCAACCTTGTCATTTAGCCCTCATTCTTCCTCTCAGTACCTGGAGAAAGAGAGAGAAAGAGAGAGAGAGGGAGAGAGAGAGAGTGAGAGAGTGAGAGAGAGAGAGAGAGGCACCTACATGCCGTTTAATGATGTGCCCCATTTCCAGTCACCTCTGCTCAAATGCAGTCCACTTTTTTAGCAACGTCACCCTTAATTGTCCATCATGCCCTCTAATCAGACCATTAAGAACATGACCCCATTTTAGTGCTAACTTTAATTATCTTAGTGTATAGCGGTGGAGAAAAAAAAAAAGAAGCTGCTTCCGACTGAGGCGGCTTTTTGCATGGTCTTCATCAGAATAACGGTTAAATGTCAAAGGCATCTTGCCCCAAATGAATTTTTTTTATTTGCAATGCATATTACAAGTCGGAAAAAAAATGAATGAGCATCAACTGCCCGGAAAAAAAAAAAAGGATGGAAAATGAGGAAGGTGGGTCTTGTGTTTACCCTTCGTAAAAACGATTCTCTCTATGCACTCTTCTCTCCCCACAGGCCAACGCATCCTCACATCCACAAATAGGCACAAGTCAGAGGGCAGCGAGTTTGTAAAATTGAGTCAAATATACAAAACAGCAATATTTAATGACGTTTCTTTTTTCACACCAAGTGACCCCTGTATGGAAACCGATCCGTTTTTTTTATTTTTTTTTTTTCCTCCGGTTTCAGGAAACTCTTGGAAGGCAAAAGCAACATCCTGAGTTGGTGAGGAGACAGGAGAGGTGCTGACATGCCGACAGGCAGGGGATCCTGGGAAAAGCCACAGACAGGAAGAGCCTGACTGACTTTGACCCCTGAGGTCAAGGCTGGGGGCTCGGCAACTGAAAGATGTTTCCAAGCCACACTCAGACTATCATAGAGTTTTACAGGAAATAGCTTAGAAATACTGTATGCTGTGAAATGTGGGAGATCTTTTTATTGCTTGCTCTTTTGTTTTGCTCCCTGTGACATAAAATGCATTTTGGCCCTGAGCTATATTTGACTTATTTGTTTGAGGGTTACTGTATGTAATTGAGTTGAGCTCAAGTCCATTTCTCATCTCCATAATGTGAAAAACAGTATTTTTTTCAGTATGTGGATGCGCCGTGACTAATAGAATTATAGATGATGGGAAATGTGGAGATCAGTGTGACAGAATTTAGACGGGGACAAAAGCACAGTGTTACTCTCCTGCTCCAATTTCTGACATGTGTTTTGAATAGAGTGAAGTTTCTCTACTTTTTTTAGGCTTTGTGCGGCGGGTCTCCAAAGGCCCCTTACAGTTAAACCAAATTGGGTGAGAGGAGATTGTCCTTTCCCCGGTCTTGCGGAAGGAGCCATAAATCAAGGCATCCATCGTTTGTCACACCTCTGTCTCCCAGCTCGTGGCTCAGGCCCACCGCGTTCCAACTCTGAGTTTTTACGGCACAAATGTATCCATCAACCCCACCGAGTGTCCGCCAGCCGCCAAGCCGCCTCAGCGATCGATGGGTGCGATGTACCCTCCCTCTCGGCCTGTGCGCAGCTCTCTCTGCGTGGGAAGGGGTAAGAGGAACCTCATTTTAGCTGGTTTTAGCCTCGGGCCACTACTGTGATTTTACCCCATGCTCCTGGCCTGACGTCATTAAAGATGCATGATGATGGATACCATGAAGTCAACCTCTCCGAGGGGGTTTTGAGGTGGAGAGAAAAAAAAAAAGAGAAAAAAACCTTGCTTGTTTTTCAGATCACACTAAGAATAAATCAAGACTGTTTAAATGTAGAGGTTGCAACTGGATGCATGTGACTAATCTTTCAATGCACATCAGAGGAGAGAGTAGCCAGGTATTTAATGGTGAGGAGGCATGTTTTGACCAGTTGGTGGTGCTCCTGTCACAGTGAATTCACAAGCCTGGCTCTCTCTGTGATTCAGATAAATACACTCTTGGCTGTTTCCAAACTGGGCTGGAGAAAACAGAAGACAATGATGCAAATTTAGATTTCATATCAAGACATGCTTGAGAAATTGTTTCTTTTTCTCCTCTCTTTTGCAATAGAAACTTGCGTTTGCCGCTACTAATTTTAGATTCTTTCACTCCCACTTTTCATAATCTGATCCCCATCTTCTCCTCCCACTACATGTACATGTTTATAAGATGATGGAGGATATTCATGAGGCCCTGCTACATCATATTCTGGAGAGTTAAGAAAAAGTGAATCCATATTCATATGCATGTTCAGTTATTTTAATCTGGGAATTTCAGTATAGCGTTAAAAAAAAAAAAGTTATTAATATTTCTCCATATGTACCATAGACTCTAGAATATGTAACCTTGAATTTGCTTCTTGAGGTGTGTGTGTGTCTTGCAAGTTCAATGCAACAAATGCGGCTAAAGTGTGTGTGTGTGTGTGAGTGTATTCATGGTCGCTGAGTGTGTGCGGTGTCTCGTGAAGAATCAACGCGTCTCCGAAGGGAATGACGGGGGAGACATTTGACAGCTGTGCTCCTCGGGATCAAAGGTCATGTCAAGTCCTGGATGAGCCCAAGGTAAAAATGCTTCACAGGGCCCGTACCGGTCAATGGGTATCGTTTGCCTCAATAGCAAACAGGGTTGGCAGTAATGGGACCTCAGTCATATGTCAGCGCCTGTAAGAAAAGTCAAATACCATGAGGCCACGTTTATAGCCTCCCAAAACAAAAGGGAAAGTGGAAAGATTGAACTTTTAAACTCCCCAATTTATAGCTTAAAGGTGTCATATGCATGGTAAACTCTCTAGGTAGCATCCATTATCAGTCAACACCTCTCTCTTTCACTCACCCTCTTCTCTCAATCTCTTCTCCCACTTTCTCCTCTTACTTTCCCCCGTCCCCGCCCCTCCCCTCTCCGTGTTTCCGCTCTAACTGCAGTTTTCCAGCATCTGCCTTAACCGGCGCGGTCCGTGCCGTCCCTGCTGGGGAGTAGAATCCAGCCCCTCACTGGAAGACCCTGAAATAAGGCCTTTATCAGCCAACCCCACACAGTATCAGGGGGCCCCCCGCTCCTCCAGCAGCCTCTGATGTGAAGGAGAGATGGACAGAGCTCTGTGGTCCTCTGGTCGAGCACCAGAACAGGATTCAGCCCATTGTGCCATTCAAATTAAGCAGGCATCAAAAGGGAAGAGGAAGCTGTTGTTGATGTATTGTCTCGTGTTATTTTAACCGGCTTAACTCAAGCCTCTTCATGGTGGAGTGTTGTGGCGCTGGATGCCGATGATGATAAGTGGTGGATTCTCTGTTAAGACTGCTAAGCTGCTGCGCTGGCTGAACGGGGGGCTCTGGCTCCGTTGGCTGTCGTGGCTGATTTTGGCTGTGGTTGAACCGTTTCAATAGGTTACCATGGATTTATCCACTCAAAACCGCTGACTTGGCCGTCCATGTACAGCCTCTTCATGTCACCAGTGGGACGCCTGTTTATTTCATAATGCTGACATTTTTTTTTCAAGGAGATTTGATGAAAAAATTAAAGTTCAACACAACAACGTGCAAAAGAGAAACTTTTCAGTCGGACAGTTTTTTACAAAGTGAAAATCGACGTCTTGGCGTTGCACAAACTTTTTTTTTTTCCCCTCACGTTAAATTAAAAACTCTTTAGGTTTTAAAGCATCTGTGTCATTTACAGTGTGATAAAACTCAACGACCAGTTTCCTGGGTCTGCGCGTTCAAAACAAACACAGGCCTCTCCTTTAATAATGATGCCAATAACATGTAAATAGGCGCCATAAACATACATGTGAGAGGAAATATGTTTTCCATAGACTTAAATTGCGGCATTTTATTTACTGCCCTGGTAAATAATCACCCTGTAAAGACAGTTCAGTCAGCTCTGAGTACTTGTGAATAGCTCTCTCCATTCTCCGCTGAAAGCTGTCTATTTAATTTCTCTCTTCTGTCCTCAGAGCAGTAGCTATTAAGTGCCTTCATATGTCAAGCCAGTGACACCTCCTCCATTCTCTTCAGCTTGTTTAAGCGTGCCCCTGTATTGTTGCCCGCCGTGCTTGACGTGTTAATAGCTTAATAACGTAATCTGGCAAATAATGACACCTCATCACAAAGACCGAGGCCAAATGTTTACAAGGGAGGCTGTAATGTATGATGACAGTAATCTGAATGAAAATGAATTTACTGGCATCGTCTCATTTGCAGTAAATTTTCACTTCTTCCATGCACAACTGATGCTCCGCGGACACCTTCCTTTGCTCTCTAGCTGTCTCATTACCCTGCCTTTCAAGTGGTGGGAGAAAAGGGAGAGACGGAGAGAAAAGAGATGGGGAAGGGGTGAGAGTGTGAGAGAGAGAGAGAGAGAGAGAGAGAGAGAAGGAAGGGGGGTGGGGGTGCGGGGGGTGAGAGAGAGAGAAAGGGGTAAAGGAAGGGAGGCAGATAGGGCAAGGAGGAGATAGGCACTGATAGAGCTTGTTATTTCAAAGCCGTTTTCCTCTCTATTGTTTGCCGTGGAACAGGAATAAGGAAAAAAGAAGAAGTTCACACCGATTTCAAAAAGTCTCACTTCCTTTTTGACAGATGTGGTGTCAGCTTTGCTGTTTAATTAAAAGGAAATGGAGGTGATGATTGCGACACAGACGTGATCTGATATGATAATGTATTTACAATCATCAAGATGATCGTCATTAAGGATGTGTCAAGGACGAATTCATTGTGGGATTTGGGGTCCTGAGCTGTCAAGTGTATTTTTCTGAGGCAGTTGTGAGATTGTCAGGAGGATGCTGTGACTATGACAGTCACAATTAATAATTTGCCAAAAGAATGTGATTGAGTTTTATACACAGTTTTGTCGTGGCGATTTCCAGAGCCCAGAATATTCATATCAGCAGTGTGAGCGAGAGAGAGAGAGAGAGAGAGAGGGAGAGACAGAGAGAGAGAGGAAGAAAAAAAAGGCCCAGGCAAGACTGAAACAAGAGACAAAAATACCCTTGATACATATGCTGCATGGGATTCTATTATTAAATGACTTTGAATTATTTTATGCACGCCGGCTTGAATTTTTCATAAGAGGTGCATATGGAAGGTTCATCAAAACAAATTGTTCGATTTTGACAATTACTACAACAATCACACCCGTCCTTCGCTGCACCTGTTTGAAAATGAATAATTTGAAGTCATTTTAATTGCTTATGTGACAGCTAATCATCAAGGCATTAATTTATTTATCGAGCTTCATTTGAACTTCCTCCTTAGTGATAACATATCCAGCCTTACTCTCTAGAGTAACAAGATACTGATTAAACTGTAGCAACCTCCTTCAGTATTATGCAGATGCCGGGGAGTGAGCCCTGGAGTGGCTGCAATAATAAGATGCATGATCCGCGCTAAGTCGAGATGAACCATGTATTGGTCATAAAAAATGACTTGTTGATCTGATCGTCATATTTGAAGCTAAAATGACTTCTGTTGGCTGCTGTCTCGTTTAATTAGGTTCAGTATAAAGACGTCAAACGTGCTTTTCATCGTGTGGCTGCATCCATTAGGTGACCCAAAACGTCACATTTCTAAACACTGGAGTTCACGCCCGCAATCAAAAGACAAACTTGACAGTGTTGAGTTATGTGACGAAACACCGAAAGTGAGGAACATCTGCCCCAAACTCTCAGAGAAGCGGAGCATTAGCCTGAATGTTTCTAGCTGCTGGTGGCTCATCTGCAGTTGGTGGTGTGCCGGGATTGGTGCGATGGCTATGGGGAAATCAGCCACTGTTCTCTCTCTCTGGGTCCCAAGCATGGCCATTAACTGACTGCCAGCAGCTCTGGGAAGAGGAACAACAGATGCCAGCAACTGAAAAGCCTCCAGCTCTTCAGCTAAACCAATCCCAACTGAGTCGGGACGGGCCTCTGTAGATTTTTGGACATACAGCGAACAAATGTGGACATGAAAGGGGGAAGAGGAGGGCTGTTCTGGAGGTAAAGATTTGTTAACCCTCTTGAACTTGACAAGAGACGGGACCGAGGCACAGATTAGCCCTCTCAAAGCTGGCTTTTGCAAAAGGTTGCCGTGTGAATATGTGAATGCTGGTGTGAAGTGGTGTGCGAGTGTGCACATATGTTTGTGTGTTTGCATGCGCCCGCGCCGCAGTGTTTAAACAAGTTTGCCTGTTTGCACGCTCTATATGCCGACACCTACAGACGTGGTGACAGCAGCACATTAAATGGTACGTAATTACAGCGATGAAACCATTTAATCAGATTGTAATTACATTTTACTTCTCTGCCATTACCATATCTGTTCTGCAGCAAAAGATTTCTTTTCCTGAGGTGTCGGTAGATATCACTGTGAGCATTTGGCAGCGTGTCGCAAAGATACACCTCGGCTTAACTTTCATTTCTTCCCAAGGAGAGGGAAAAAGGCGACGACCCCCAAAAAGAGAGTCCCCACATGGTTAAATGATTCAAAAACGCTTCTTTTCTGGCTGGGAAACACGTAATAAGGCGAAACTATTACAGTGGTAATGTTACCTCCGGGTGCAGAGGTCACGTGCTTGAACATTATATCGCATTTAAGCAAAGGCACATGAGGGAAGCCGAACGATTTTGACCACATCAAGCTGCGGCGCGGCAAGGAAACGGGAGGAACGACGGGACGGTTGGAGTAGGAAGTGGAGGTGGAGAGCGGGGTGGGGGAGCAAGAAAGCACAAAGCCTGGGTAAACACAGCTAGGTCTGCATCTGGAACCAACTAAAAAGATGCTTAATAATGCAGAGCCGTGCAGGCGGGCCCTGTGCAGCTGTTGTGTGCGCAGGACCATGAAAGACTCTCCATCTGACAGCTGGCTCCATCTAGCTGGCTCCATCACCCTCTCCCACTCGTTCTCCCTCTCTCGCTTGCTTCCCTCTCTCCTCTGTGGTCCAGAGTGGCAAGGAGACAGCAGATTAGGGATTAGCCAATCCCTGCCATCCTCATCTGTCCCATCTGCCTGCCAGCCAGCCAGGCTTCTGATTCCAGGGAGAGACGGGACATTACTGAGGGGGGGGAAAAAAAAAAAAGGGAGTGGAGAGGGGGGGAGAAAGGGACGTGAGACAACAGAGGAGACAAAGCGCGACTGGCTTGGGGGAAGCCGGGAGACATGGGACAGGGGGGGAGGCTACAGAGGATGAACCTGGAGCGGCGGTCAGGCCGAGGGGAAGAACGAGCGGGTGTCAGGAACACGAAGGCGAAGGCAGGACAGCGGGACTTGACTGGGAAAGACAGAGACACACGGCTCTACAGTTTGGGGAATTAAAGATTAGAGACCTCACCCTCTCGATGAACTTCAGGCTACTATAACAATTCCAGTCAATGCCATGATACATGCCACGACTCTGTAATCTCATGAAACATTCAGGAAACCTGCCACTCTGAATATTCAACAGCTCCTCAACGCACCAGCGTATCTTAATCCATGACTTTCCGGCTACAGGCTGCACATGAACGTACATTATTTCCTGTGCAGAAATTTCACCTGAACAAAGCTGGCACCCCTTTATAGTTGCTAAAAATACACCCTTGTATTTTGTCTCGGTATCAAAGAGACCACTTGTCTTTTTAATAATCTGCCAGCTCACATTTGGCAGAGACCAGAAAGCGCACTCAGAGAAATAATTGCTGTTATCTGTTAGAGTCAATAAAACCTCTACAATTGCACTGTTTGAGATAAGAGTGCGCTCCTTTGCCATGTGTTCCCCTAAACGAAGTCCCGCTAAATGATTTAGATATACACTCACTAAGTATCTGCTTATACATTATGAGTGTAATAAGCTCCAGGCAATTGGAGGCTATTGGAAGCATCAGTCATGGAACTAAATAACAAGGAAACAAACTCTGCACACATGCAAATCTGGTTTTGAGCCAAAATCATTCTGATACCAGTGCTCTGGTCGCTTTCCTGCAGCCTCCCACATATCCATCTCCTCCAACAAGATCACGTACTGTAAATGTATTCACTGTATATTTTCAAGTGTTAAGTGAGCAATATCAGGTCGCAGCAGCATTATGGCTTTTGTTTCATGTTATGATAACGATTCAAACTTAAGGGACCAAGTTGTGGCTCAGCAACAGGGGAATTTACAAAAGGAAAAAGGAAAAAAAAAAAAAAGTTAGCTCCTTTTCCTCTAGAAAGGCACCCGGTAGCTTAACAGGCCCTCAGCTCCAGTACCTGGTTCCCTCTGTGCACACCTTTAAATCACACCCAGGATAGTTGCCTTGTCAAAGCTCTCTCAGTGAGCCAGGCATCTGAGAAACATTAAAACACTTCCTCATGCAAGCCAGAGCCTCCCACAGGGCAGCGAACGGGAGCAGAGCCTTTCTCTCAGGCCCAGTATCCGGGGAGGATACTGCTCAGTACCGCTTGGAAAGTCCCAGCTCGGACAGCGGTGGTTAATATTTTAATAGCCTACGGCTGAGGCAGTTATCATCCAAGAGTATTCTTGTTGGTGGATTTAAAAAACCCACTCTCTCACTCTCTCTCTTTCTC
>JBCAUF010000044.1:15477925-15497317 GCA_038406115.1 Haemulon aurolineatum | reverse complement strand
TCTCTCTCTCTTTTTCTCACAGTTAAAAACCCGATTTGAGTTTTTAATTATTCTTTTTTGAATTCCCCAACCAGCTCTCCTCTGTTCTTTTTCATTTGTGCTGTGCAGTTTTTCCAAGACTCGTGCCCAGGGAATCCCTGACAGTGTCCTACTTAACTTTTCACTTTCTTTCCTGTGATTTGTTCTTTTTTTTTTTCAGGTTGAGGGACTATTACTGATCAATCCACAGCTTCTCTCCAAACACCTGCGTTTATATTGATCAGTCATTCGCTTTCCCTCCTTTTGAACCGAGGGGAAGACTTGTCAGCGTTACAGGTAAAAGTGATCAAATCCCCTCATGAAGCCACTGCTCTGTACTCTGAAAGCCTCGGCGTGGGAACAATGTTTGCCCGCAAGTCCTACACTGTGGAGTTAAATGGGCACCAAAACAATTTCCACCACTGAACTTTGCTATGGTGGAGATTTTGTTGTAACTTTTGTTGTTTCCGCTAATCCACATTCAAAGCTCCTTCAGTTTACCACTGTGCACCCCTTTAATTTCAAACAGCAGATGAGGGGAATGAAGCAAAATGTGGGAGAGCGGTATAAAAGGCAGCGACGTGTGCACGTTTTCTGTGTTAGCGCTCACGCTGGCATGTGTACATGTGTGTATTTGCATATGTATGCATGTGAACATGTGTGTCCATGCAAATGCGGGTCTACAGGTCCTTTTCTATGTGTGTGTGTGTGTGTGTCTGCGTGTGCCCGTGTCTGTGTGTGTGTGTGTGTGTGGCTGCTCTGAGCCAGCCGTCAGCACAGCCTGCAGGGAAGGGGCCGGGGTTACGGCATCAGCTGCAAGCAGGAATGAGAATGGCTGAGAGTCAGACAGACACTGCCGTGGGTTATTATGTTTGAGTCAGACCAAACACTCCTGGGAGCACCGAAAATATTGCTGTTACAGTTGTAACATTATCACAACAGAATAAATAAGAGCGGACCCCGGGACACCCAAGGAAAGATTTAAAAAAAGAATATATGCATGGGCCGAAACTGGAACCGGAATAATTAATTAAATAAATCTCATCACGGCGCTCCTCTGCACACTTAATTGAAGTGCGCTAAACGTGGCGAGTGCTTTCAAAATTGAGAGGATGGGTCAATCCGAACCTCTGCACCTCCATAATGAAAGAGAAAAAGGAAGATAATAGCACACATAACCTCAAGCAATTAAAGGGCTCTAGAATGTGGTGAACAAGCTTTGCCCTCTTGGACACTGTTGACCCACAGTGCCCAACATGGCCCCCTGGGAAATAAGCACTTATTAAAAATGGAGGAACAGCCACAATCCCACCGAGGCTGTAATATGCTATAGAGTAATTTAATTCTACTTACATGTATCACTTCTGCTTCCGCGCCGAGTATGAAGCAATTCAGCATTTCATTTGACAAAATATGACCTGTCAAGAGACTGAATAATAACACAGCAAGATCAGATGTGTGGACACGCGATGCAGAATTTGTGCGCGGCTCCAGAAAAGGGTCCTGCCATTCACGGAGATAGTATCTCAACATAATTGTCATTTCCTCCGCTATCTGGAAACACGCTGCATCGTACAATAAAAAGCAATACATAAAAAAGCCTCATCTACTTAAGGGATTATTTTGAAAGTCTCTCTTTACCCTCCAACAGGCTGATGAAACACACTTCCATGCTTGATTTGATCATCCTTCATAAAGAAGAGGGGGGAAAAAAAGTATACAGCAGAATCACAAGTCCTGGCATGGGTTTGGGAATATTGGTTGTACCCTCCTCAAGAGTCAGGAAAATCCCCTGGTGTGGTTGCTCTTTCTTTGTGCTGTGTAGCTTCATCGCAAATAAACATACTGTCTGTTATTGTTTTCCCACAAGAACCTCAGAGTTAAAAAAGTATATTTTTTTTCTTTTGCTCTTCAAAATGAAATACAGGTCAGTGTCCTACATAAGTTTGCTGCAGTTTCGAAAACATTTCTGCAGCATATTCAAAGTGGGAGTTTGTGGGTTTTTGCTAAAATTTAAAAAATTCACCACTAACTGTTTCCAGTGTTTTCTTTCAAACCTGCTTCAGGAGAAAAAAAAAAAAAAAAAACTCCCTGCTTGGTGTAAATGATGATCATTGTTATAGATATATACGTTTAAGCATGAGGGTGGGAGAAAAAGGATCTCAAATGCGACCATGAATAAAACAACCGCTGTAGGGGAACAATTTGGGACGTCTGATTTTCTCTGTGGGTGTTGAGATGAATAAAAAAGGCCCTTCTTGAGCATGCATGTGTGGTTGTCTTTGGGAGAGCGGCCATGCCTTGTGGACAGATAAAGGAGTGATAGGACACCGGGGGATAGGGCAAGGACACGTGGCGGCCCGCCCCTGGTCATTGGTGACAAGAGCAGGGGGACGTTAAACACACACACTGGGCTGACTCCACACTTTGATTTAGCGCTTTTGCCTAATGTTACAAAGGGGGGTTACAGAGGCCCACTGGAGATGGGATCAGCAGATCTCACCGACTGTCGTCATAAAGAAGCCTGCGGAGGGCTCAAACCTCGACTCACATCTGATGCGCGAGCCAAAGCTATCGTGTGCATGGGAGTGAGGGAGAAAGAGAGCGAGAGGGAGCGAGAGAGAGGGAAAGAGGGGTGGTCCATAGACCATAGAGAACAATACACAAAGGGCATTTAATGATTCCATATTGATGCTCTGTAAATGGCTTAATTTGTCTGAAGACACACAGCAAAGGCAGAGCTGTGGTGAAAACAGTATTGACTCAAAACACATGATTTAATACATATTAATATTAGATGAATAACTCATTAATGGATGCATCAGACAAATCATAATACTGCGTCATAAATAGATTGAGGGCTTTTAAGAATTTATGGAATATCGGATTATTTTCCCACTCGAACAGCGCTTCTGAGATACAGACCCAACTTCCCTCCATAAAAGTCTTATGCTGTAGATGCAGGTAAATAATCTCTCCTCGATTTTTTTTTTTTTTTTTTTTTTTTTTATTCCAGCTAGTTACTCTCACTGTGGGCTGGGAGCTGATCTCTGCTCCAGACACTTTCAAGTCTACTTAATGTAGCCTACACGGGCTTCACAGGCTGTTTCATGCTCTTATGGAAAACAGGCCTTTGAAATCCCTCAGCAGCCCAATCTTAATCTCATTTGTGAATATGAGCCGAGCCACGACAGGACCAGGAACATCCTCGTCTTCCTAAAGCACCGTTTCATTTGTCAGGAGATTTGGGGCGGTTGACACTAGAGGAGTGATTTAATTGATTTTAATCACACACCTGAGATAGGGAGAGCGAGGGGGCTGCCCTTAACGATTATTCAGAGGGCCCATCCCATGCAGTATCTCTGCTCTCAGCCCTCTGTTTGTTTTGATACATCAGCGTTTTGATGGATAGGACTTAGATTATGAACTTACAAAGCAGTCGGGAATTTTAAGCATGACCTTGGACCTGAGATGCAAATACGACCAATAAAACCGTTGTTCGTCAGAGAAAAGTGCATCGGGATCCCGCGCACTTTGGTGAAAGGGCGCTTTCCCAAGAAGCAGTATGCAATATGGATTTCCTATTTCCAAACACTGCTGTCATCCTCCTGACAACGTTGACTTATTATCTCCAGTTGACTGTCTACTCAATGTTTAACGGACACACACTGTGAAAATGTTCCACAGGCAATGCTCAACTTTGTACCGCTTAAAGATGAATTTTTCCCTTTTGCCTCCTCAGGAAGTTGGAGCCTCCTCCCTTCCCTCAGCGTACCACAGTAATTTGTTATGAAAATCTAGACCAAAAGCAGAGGGGAAAAGCAGGACCACGTTGTTGCAAGCCATTAGTTGGGAAAACTGTTTGGTGAACATTATAATGCAAACCAACCCAGGGAAAAAAAATAGAGTGGAAGGCAGCCTGGGGAGAGAGATTTAAATATGTAATAAACTAATATTTCATTTATTTCCCTCACATGGGAACCTGACCATTTAGCTGCAGCGTACTCAGATCAGAACCCCACTCCTTTAATGAGTGAAGCCAGCAATTACACACATCTTGAAAAATATTTGAAAATAGATCTGAACTGGCCATGCTAAATATTTCAACATACAAGTCACTGTTCGTATTTTATTTTGTTTATTCTTGTCATTTTGTGCACGTCAATTATCAAGATTTCTTCCGCGGCCTTTTTTTCATCAGACTCTTAATGGTGATTTAACTTCACAATTGCAGTGAAATTCAAAAAGTGAAATAAAAGTTATAAAGCTGTATTTTGCTCTGTGTTTTATCGCGTCTTTCTGCCCTCATTCCTTCATTCACAGCGTTTCTCTGAGCTTTGGTTTCTCCCTGTTACAGATGCACTGTGGAAGCCTATGTTTTATTATCAGATTTTTTTTTTTTTCCCCGTCTTTTCTGCTCCGTGTAGAATACAATGGCATTCATTCTTGATGAGGTTGCTGTCACTTTTAATTTCTGTTAGTTCGGGTAAAATGAATGACAGTCGGCCTTGTAATAAATATAACATGCGCTGCATTAATTTTTCAGAGAACAAGAATGGGAGGCTCCCGTTACTATATCCTTTTCAAATGTTTAGATTTATGGCTTTTTCAATGAGTGCATCTTTCTCAAACTTTGCGGCAGAAATATATTTCCATCTCATTAATGAGCAATTAAGGAAAAGGGGAGTATACAGTCAGAATCTCCATACTAAAGGACATGTCTTTGATGAGTCCTCATGGCTGTGTGTGTGTGTGTGTGTGTGTGTGTGTGAAAGAGAGAGAGAGAGAGAGTGTGTGTGTGTGTGTGTGTGCAGAAGTGTAGGTGCATATGTACAAATTTTTCTGCATATGTGAAATATTTACTGTTTTTTATGTAAACACATATTTTGCTTCTTGAGCAGACTGTGCATATGCGCCATGTTTGTACACACAAGTCCGTCATGATATGCAGGGTGGGTTTCTGTGTGTGTGTTTCTGTGTGTGTGTGTGTGTGTGTGTTCCCACCTCCCCAGATAGATTCTAATTACTGTTGACTCTTATCCCTGAGTTTGCACTGTTCCTGCTGTCTGGATATCATCATTGACAGGTCCGCTCAACTAACCCTCAGACAGTAAGGGGAGAGCCTCGGCATCACCTCAGCTTGTAGCCACATCAGCGAAAAAATTTCAGGACATAATGGTGCTTCTCACTCAACGTTTTTCAACCCAAAGTGAGAGTAATGATGGTTCTCTAATAAGCCCTTTATCAGCCATCTTTGTAGTCTGTTAGGCAGGAAATTTGCCCGAGCAGCTTTATCACCCTGAATTAGTTTGTGTTGAGTCCCTGCTTGATGGCAAAAATAGATTTAAAAAAAAAAACGAGAGAGAGATGAAAACGTTTGGATATGCTCAAAAGAAGTCCTCTCTCAAAGGCAGTACATCCTCAAAGAAGTTGGGGGAATCTGATATTCTTTTTAATGTCTGGAAAGCTGTTGAAGACATGAGCTACTGTATGTCCTCGTAGTGGCTCCACCGTGATGATAGATTACACGGGTCCAGGTTAGCCACCGGGTATCCCCAAATATCAAATAAAAGTGACATATTGGACTAAATAAATGATCATTGTCATTGTTTAAGGGGCCAGCAGATAAAATATGGAATTAACAGCTTGTTAGCTGTAGCATCACATGGTGGAATGTGTCACAGATATTTTATATTTTCATTTAAAAAAGACAGGGTGGCCTCCTCCACTCCTACTGTGCTGTAGACCGGGGTAATAACCAGCTACACCTACAATATGCGGGCCATATTACAGATATACTGCGGTAAGAATTCCTTTTTCATACGGTAGCAACTATGACTTGAGGCCATGCAGTATGTATGAGCGGTAGTAATGGTGATACTTTAGTTATAAGTTGGCAATGACCACAATAATTTCAGGAGCATCCATTTTGAGCGAGGGATCTGTTATAATGGCTGTAAAAAAAATACATTGAGCGTAATTCAGAGAAAGGGGGAAGCTAATAAGACGGATTAAACCAGTGGCAATCCAGTTTCCATCCAGCCTCTTCTTGGAGCAAATGTCATTCATATTTTAACCCTTATTAGGAATGGCTGCTTTTCCGAGTCTCTGAATTACATTTTCAGGACTTCCACTCATCTTGAAAGACACAATCATTTGAATTCTGAAGATGGCAGACGTTGACAGAGGAGAGACAGAGTGAAAATATATATAAATCCGGAGATACCTTTTTTTTTTTCTTCTGGGCTTTTTTTAATGAGCTAAAATCCCCACTTCTTGCCATTTCCCTTGCCTTAATTGATGATTATGTTGTTACACAGTCGAAGCGCTTCCCTCTCTCCTCCCAGTCATTATGATATGGACAGGCAGCTCTTGAAGCTTCAAAGGCAGGATGGAGTGATTTAAGCTCAATTCAGCCATCGCCTGGCCCACAGGTAAAAACCCTTGTAAACAGTGAATGCTAATTGCTAATTAGCCCTGTGGCTGAATCACACAATTTCTGTTTGAGCTGACCGCTGTTACGGTCCTGCTTAAGGGCATGTTGTATCTCTTTTGACGGCCCAATTAGAAATTCAGCTGCAGAACCATAAGGCAACCTCGTCATGAATATTTAAAAAGACTGCCACAGATGAGCACGAAGGGGGCACTGAACCGCATGTCATGGAGGGAATATTCGGCAAGTAACCACAATCAATAGTCTCTTGATGTTCCCTGTATTAACGCGATGATTGCTGTTTTTCTCGGGCCTGTAATAGAAGAGGACTACAGGTCACGTGATGAGGGGGCTAAAGTAATAAGGGTCGAGTTCACACCACTGAATGTCCAAATTAAATCTCCGGTGGACATGATCCTATCTGACTCGAAACATAGCAGGCGCGGAGGAATCAAACTCCAGGCTCGGCGGTTCAGCTCAATCTGAAGGGACTGGCAGGTCTGTGCCACTGCCAGGGAATAATTAGGCTACTGTCCTTCACAATATGTCAGGCTAACTGACTGAGGAAATGCTGCGTGCTCTCACTGCACTTTCACTCCGTCGCTGTATGGTGGAGCTCTGAATATAGAGGCAGCTGAGTGTGCTGACTCAGTATTGTAGCAGGATATTGTGGAACATATACCGTGTCAAATGCAGACACGTCGCAAAGGGCAATAAAGCGATACCATTATCATTGCTGCACAGGTTGAGCGCGCCGCGCTCCATATTGGCGGCAATCTGCTACTTTTTCCGCGCGTGTTTTGTCAACTTCCCGTTTTTGTTTCGCTGAATTTTTTAGTGATCGTTTGTTTTTTGCATACGTTTAGAACGGAAGAGCCGCATTAGCAAATAATGGGCTCCCGTTTCCTGTCTCCACACTCATTTTTCTGACGCGAGTGTCGAGGCGGAGGTTAGGTGTTATGTGCATAATTGGCATTTTAATGCACTGCATCTGTGACACCTAAAATTGATTCTTCATTTTCAATAACACCGTAAAACAGCGTGCCACCTCGCATAATTATTCCCGCGAATATGAAAAGTGCCTGTTCAAACCTTACTCACCTCACCTATTCTTCTCTGCACGTCGAGCTGTGAAATAGCTTCCAGAACAAAAACAGAGGAATTCTGGCAATGCATCAACAGGATTGTGTTGCCTGTCACTGAATTACAGAGGGTTCAAACACCTTTCTCAAGTAACCAAGGTAAACATGTTTTTTGAGCCTAGGGGCAATTGAATGAATTACCATTCTTCATCATTTCATTATACTTCCATACTGTATGTTAAACATGCTGCACACTGAAAATGTATGCACAACATAGGCTCCTTTCTCTTGCACATCTCTCGCTCTGGAGGGTGATATTTTCAGATTAGCTCGGTAAATAAATGCCGTCCACCTCGTCGCCAGATAACAGCATTTTTCTGCTTTGATTTCAGCATGAGAGCGTCATTTGGACGAGTACAAAACAACAAGTGTAAACCTCTCAACCTCCACTCACTTACCCCATATCACTCCAGGCAAATTGTTTTTACTCCGGACCCCACGACAGCAACTAAAGACCCACCTGCTCATCCAATAACAGCAAATCAAATCACATAGGCTTCCCTTTCTTGGTTTCAAAGGGACATTCTCTAAGTTGATTCTTTTCATTTAATTCCTGCAAAGGGATAGAGCCCCCCACCACCGCCGCCGCGCACCCACCCACCCCCACGCTCGCCCTTTATCTGCTCGTGAGAGTGGGGGAAGAAACAGAGGATTATCGATTTGCACTCAAACAGTGGGCCAACCTAAAAAGCCCCAATGAATTGTCACTCATTATTGAAATTATCAGGCACTAATTAAACTGGCAACCCTAAGCCCCCTGGGCTGTGCTCATCTCCAACTGAATTTCAGCTCCTCAGACAGTAATAGGGAGGCAGCATTAGCCGCTACTGGATGCTAATGAGACCTGGAAGCTGTCTCTCCCTCTTAGGGTTTCACAGAAGCAAGTGCTGAATGTGAACCACAACTACAGTGCAGCACTGTTTGTGAGCGCTTGATTGGCAGAATGAGAGGGAGAGAGAGAGAGAGAGAGAGAGGGAGAGAGAGAGAGAGAGAGCGTTAAGCCAGCGACTGTATGAAACTGGATGGTCCTCCGAGTACAGCGTCAACAGTTACATTCAGCAATAATTTTAGTACATGGATTTGAAAGATTTGAGGCTTTTTGCACATAATACCTCCCCCTCAGTCGCTCCTCTGCATATTTCCACCTCGCTCTGTATCTCTCGTAGCTGCACTGAAGTTGTTGACGCTCTCCTCGCGCGCTCTCTCCTCATCTCCTCCACGCGAGTCAACAGACGCCGTACCAGTGAGAGTCTGACTGACTTTATCACATGGTACACAGCTTGTTAATAACTTCCTCTGACAATTCCTCCTCATCTTTGCTGATGACCAGAGGGACAGCCGTGATTGTCATGTTTGTAGGGGAAGAAAGACTCTAAACAATGATGTCACGTCAGCCTCTCTATTAAAAGACTTCATATTTTGAGCGGCATAATTAATACTCTTGGGCACGTCGCTTCCAAGTTGGCACTCCAGGCAAAGGGCTGCCACTCACCTGATAATTATTTTTGGAAATGGAGCCCAAATTACAGTGATTGACAAATGCAACAAAGCAGAGACAGCCTCAAGCATTCATGAAGAAAGAAATGAGAAAATAGTTAAGTGGTTAATGCACTTTCACAGTGGATTTAAAGTTTAAATCGCTTGTCCTTTCATGTCTCGAATGTAACTTTGGCTCGGGTCAAACAATTTAGCCCCTGTATCCTCTTGAAGGAGCTCACTAAAAGGCCTCTGCAGGAGTAATTAACACTTTTATCATTTCCGTGGCTTAAAAGAGGGAAAAAGGTTTTTATGACTATTTTAATACCAGTTGTGCGCTCAGATATATTCAGTGCAGCACACTGCAGTTAGCCAACTGCTATGGTGTCAGGACGCTCTTCACAAATCACAGTCAGCAATTCATATGAATCCAAGTGTGTCCTCACTTCACAGTTGTCTGCAAAAAAAAGGCAAACAGTTGTTAGCCCGTCGGGTTGCATCCATTAGATGGTGGATAGAGAAAAGCGGCATGCCTCCATGCTTTTTACACCTCTCGCCATGCGTAAATCAGCCACTCTGTCATTCTACTCGGAAGAGAGGGGGAGGAATTATGTCAAGTTATTTGTTTTGTACCAAAATGAAATATTTATCGGGAGTGAACACCTACCAGGAACAGACGATAGGCCAGGGTGCTTCATCTTCTCAGACTCATATTTGGCTTCCACCTCCGCAAAGGCCAAACCATGTCCTGAGGGTTTTCAGTGATTCAGGGAAGTCCGCTAGCTTTGAATCCACATTTCAAAGCCCGTGTTGAACTGGAGGACTGTGCTGGAACTGGAGGGGAGACATGTGTACACACACTCTAACCAATTATATGGTGATCTCCTCTATTTCTCCCTGTGTTTGATGGGCACGAGATACATAACTTCATGCTCCCTTAGTTTTCCATGTTTCCATATTGGCTCTGAAATATGATTTAACATTTCTGTAATGAAACATACAGAAGAGTGCGGCTGATTTATGCCTTCGCGGTCGGGAAGTTTTCCACTTAAACATTAGGCCGTGAGGGAGATGTTTAGTTACAGCACAGTCATCAGGGGTTATTTTGTTTTCCTTCACAACACCCCGAACACACATCATTTGCCATAATTTAAGCTTGAAATACTGGTCTTAGGGAAGAAAACAGAAAGATTGATGGAAAGCGGTGAAGAAAAAACACGAAGGTGGAAACCTTAAATCCTCGAAGTGAAATCAAATTTTAGGTCTATTTAACAGAAACAAACTCTGACAGGAAAACCATGACACAGTGGTGCGGTTTTTCTCGAAACGAAATTCCTTCACATCGGATCTCATTGGAGAAAATACTTCTCACAGCGAGAGGCAGGCGGGTGGTAGAACGGGAAGTATTATTTGCCTATACTCCAAGTGGACCACTTAAACAGTTGTATTATTGATAGTGGCAATAATGTGGACCTCTGCTCTACGTCCTTCGGTACGTCATTAAACGTGTTTCAACAACAGCTTCCACTCTCCCTCTTCGCTGGGAAACCCATTACGGACGCAGAATGCTAAATGCATTAACAGAAAAAGGTCGGGAAGCAAAAAGAGGGAATCATTGTACCTTTGTCCAAACCCATTACAACACTGACCCCTCTGACTTCAAAGTAACAATGATTGAGTTGGTGTCATCACAGGCCCAGACTTCCCTGCCAGTAGGCCTACCTGGAAAACTCCTTTTCTGCGAGGGCTCTCGTTTGATCATGCATGCGGGCGACGCATGTCAAGCCGGGTTATTCCCACAGTTAATATTCTTTCATAACCTGCCATGCGAGCTGAACTTGATTATTTTGGCACCTGGGCAAACAGCTACGGCTTTCAGGTGGTGCATACAGTATCAGAGACCCTGGTCACAAGGGTGATCTATTCGCTGAAAAGGCAGGGTTCTGGCAAAAGACTCAGCACCTTGGAGTAATGAAGCCAGCCCTACTCTGTGAGCATGGGCAGAACAGGTTACATTAGAAATGCATGAAGGCCAATAGGTGGTTACCTTAGGTCTGCTCCAACCCATTTATATTCCATCAACTGATATCAAAGCAGGAAAATGTTTTTGGAGAGGAGGAAAAGCGGTGAGCGGAGAGGTATATTGAAATGTCTGTGGATCAACAAAACATGCAAAAATGGCTGTCAAATAGCACTGGGCATGTGAAAATGTGCTGCCGTGTCCAAGTTGATGGTTACCACAGAAGGCAAGAGGCGTTTCTTTGGAAGCCTCAACTATGGCTTGGATAAAGCCTGGCTTGGATAATGAATCTCTCCTTTAACAACACTTAAAAAAAGCACCATGATTTTTACTTTGCTGTCTCATTACCAGTGTCCACTTGGCAGAAGCGGGAGACTGCGCTGCCCAGAATTAAGGCCTGAACCTGGGCAACTTTCCTGCTGTCCACCCACCCTCTCCGCTTTTGCTTTCTCTCTCAGAGACTTGGTGCTTACTTAATCATGATTAATCGCTGCCTGGATAATCAGATACAACATCAAAAGGTTGGAGATGACAGTCCAAGGACGCTTGGGAGGAAACAAGGTATACCAGGCATTCATTAGCTTTGGCATGGCAGTCATACATTAGCCCATAACCCTTTATTGTCCTAATTAGGCTGGAGAGGGGCTGCTAGCATTAACACCTCCAATATTATACATATATATATACAGTGCTATATAGTTTACCACAACTTTTGGCGGTACAGTGTGACGCTCACATGAAAGACCCTTTATGTCCTGCACTTTATTATCATTTTATTTTCTTTCCCTTTTCTGCCCAGGTAGCAGTTTGTCCATACAGTGTATTATGTTAGCTCACATCCAGCCCCTAAGCCGGGCAGTGTTTTTGATTTACAATCACTTGCTCGGGACAAACATAAGACAGGCTTCCCCTTCCTCCATTATTTTACTCATCTCACTTCACACTGTGAGGTGCAACCCATACTGTATATTTCATTTCTTTTTTTTTCTCCCTCCCTCCCCTGTTTTAAGTCTCCCTGGATGGAGCCTGGCTTGCGGTGCACCATTTTCCCAGCTACAGTAGCAGTGGTGCTGGGCCCTGTTCAACCCCATTATTTCTGGGAGCCAAATTCCCATGGTCCCAGGAACAGGCGTGCCAGCTCTGCCTTCTTGGCTCTCTTCCCTGGTATTGTTTCCTTTGTTACATCCAGAGCTGCATTTCAGCCCGTTAATGTTTGCGCTGGGAGGTCCAAATTCCCAGTGTTCAGCTTTAGAAAAGGTAACTTGAAGTTCAGAATGCAACCACTTTTTTTTTCTTCCGCAAATTATGTTTTTTTTTCCCTTTTATTTCTTCCATTTTTGTTCTTTGTTGTGATATAGTGTATACAGTGATAACAACACCATAAACTTGTTCAAGATACAATTCTCGCATGCAGAGCAATTATAAAATCCTTCCTCCTACAAATGGTTGAGCCAGATGTCTTATCTGTATTTCGTTATTACTTACGGATCAATTAAAATGTTTTTATTATGTTCAACCACATATGGAATTTACTTCTCCACAATAAAGGTAATTTCACAGTTTATGCATTAATTTACAATTAAAAACGTATCATTTAACGATACATGAAATATCTCCACCCCTAATTCCAACAACAAGACACTATCTCCAGATTAAACGAGGGGTGAGCACCAAAAAAGCGAGTCGCTATTATTAACATTTTGAGTCTGATGTACTATTCAGGCATGATGGCATTTCCCCATCTGTAATCCACTTTATCACCCATCATTCCAGCCTTAGCACCCTAACTCCTTTTCTCTGATGTCAACTCATGTAGCCATCATGGCTGCTCACACATGGGATTAAATGCAGGGTTTGTTGGCTCAGCGCAGCATGGAGGGAGCATTTCCGACTGATGTTGGCTGTTCCACTCCGAGCCACAGCACTTGTCTCCCAGAGCGCAGACACGACGGTGTCAGGTAATTCTCTGAGGAAGAGCCACACGCCCCTGCAGAGAGCAGTGGGGGAGCCTGTATCACATCTCAGGAGTTGTAATAGCAGCTTTGAAGACTCCAGTCCACTAATCCCACATCATGTGATCATGTGTCTAATAGACCGGTTCCTAATTCACAGCATTGTGGGGGATTTTTAGCTGTCACTTGCACCGGCAGTAGGTTTACAGTGGGGAGAGTGTTATGTTTTGTGAAAATAAATATCGGAGACTCCTGCGCATGGCTACACACGGACACACACGCGCGCCGCCCGCACACACGCATGCAGACAGACACTTTAATATAAAGAATCATACAAGTGAAGGCAGACATTTTGTTGAATTTTAGAAGAGCAAAGAGCAAAAGTAAGAACAGAAATTGTTTAATCTTTCCAAAGTCATCAGAAGTGTGGTCCACAGTGAAATGAAACGATCAACAATGAATACTCTTTGTGCGGGACTAAATCTCTGCCTTAATAAACAGTTAACAGAATTTATATTAGGTCGCCTATGATCAATAATAGTATCTCTGGTGACTCTGCAGACAGTCTGATTATACTTCACAGAGGATATTCCTTGTAAGAAATTTGAATCAAATACCTTGAAGACTAGTTTCATACAGTAGAAATTGTCTACTCCATAGTCATAAGCTGTCAAATCTCAGAAAAGAGAAAAATGCAACAAGACCCTCTGAGTATAGTGTGTGATCATCGCAGAAGCCCAGGTCTGTTGAGGTTTGTGTGACATTTTTAAGTCCTTTTTGAGTGATTATCTCTAAGGTACTATGCACATTAAATGGCTGAGTTAACCTTAACACATGTAAAACCATTACGCCTATTGACGACAGCAGTGTGTAATCCTGCTTTGCAGTTTGATATTGACACTCATGATCAAATGCTAAGCTCCGCTAGCAGATAGGTTGTCCCTCTCTGGGGGACTGAGAGACAGGCAAATGAAGCAGCACCAGATTGATGAGAAATGAGTGCTCTGTAAATTGTGTGTGTGTGTGTGTGTGTGTGCGGGTGGGAGGGTGGAGTGGATGTGTGTGCGTTTGTGTGTATGTGTGTGTGTGTGTACTCTTCTCCTGTAAGGGATACTGCAAAGCCAATCAATTAATACTTAAAGTGGAACCAATTCTTGTTTCACTTGGGAACTTACTGAGGGCTTTGCCCCTTCATTTTAATACCGAGGTCTGCATTCCTAATTATGAACAGTGCAAATGGATGTTAAGCCATGCCAAATTAAATCTTAGTTCATTAGATATAAGCTCTTTAAAGATTGAAAGAAAATATTTGAATTTTTAAAAAGTTTCAATGTGCAGTGTCCCATTTTTAATGAGGACGTTGCAATGTGAGGGAGGAAAAAAGGGAAATGTCTTTGTGTGGATGAATAATCTAACCAATATGAAATATTAAGTCACTGTTTTACCCAGTGTTTCTCCTCAGGCTGCAGTGTTAGGCTGGATAATAGAAGATTTTCCTTTGGTGAGGTTCTGCTTTGAATAAAATACAGAGGTGCATGAAGTGGAAGCTCAACTGTCTAGAGGCGACTGGAGTTCTGAATTACATTGTAAATATATTCATTATTCCCCAACAAAAAAAGGCATTGTTGACAGACGTCAGTTTCATCATTAGAAGTGTTGCAAGTCAGACAGTAAATAAGTAAACTCCTTTTATTTTCTGCGGGAAAAATGCACAAAACTTCAGAATTTTAATTTTTAACCATGTTTGCTGCCTGGATGAACCTAGTTATTATAGCGTCGGCTTAATCTATATTGAATGTGCGAGCTTACAGCAGCCCCGGCTTCGCCGCGGAGCAGTGCATTAACGCTTACCTGTAGCTTTTAACGCGCTCTCCGGCTCGGCTTGTAATGGGGAAAGCAGATGTTCAGTGTGGCAGCACCTACTTGCCGCCGTCCCAGCGCCACGTTCTCACACCACATGAGGAGACTGTAATGAAAATCTATAGAAAGTTTCACACTCGTGCTATTAAGGGAACACTTCTTCACAGTTGCTGCATCCTGAATACAGCATCAAAAGAACACAGTGTAACACGCTGTTTGCATTATAGATAACCACCAATTACTTTGTCTTGTTCTTTTTCCTTGCTCTAATGTCTTCCTGTTATTTGTCTGTCATTGACTGTCTTACAGAGACAGATCTGGTTCTAAAATGGGCAGCTCCGAGGCCCCGGTGTCGTAAGAGGTTTACACAGTGTCCATTGTGTAACAGCTGTAAAACACAGACCAAATTATTATTAACTCCGCATGCTGCTCTGCCTCTGCCTCTGATAAAGTGGAATCCCAGAACAACCTTTGGATTTTGGCCAATAACCTTGGAGGGAGATGGTGATTGAAAACAGTAGTATGAATCCAGGTCAGTCATTATGTCGACACTGCTGAGACAAAGATACAGGACTAAGCCGAGGGTGTGGTGATGCCGTTCTTGTGCATTAAAGGAAAACGAGCGAAAGTAAAGAGTTTATCCCCCTTTGTAAAACACTTAAGGCTTTGTAAGAAGAAACCAAAATCTAGTTATCCATAAAATTTCAAAGACAGAGAATTTGCCACTTTTTAGCCTGATGGATTTTTAAAAGGAAAACCCCCGCTTAGAATTTCCAACCTCCTCTAATTTCGCAATCGCTTTGCTTTTTTTTTTTTTTTTTGATTCTCACTTTACCTGTTGGGACAGACGGAAATGTCGAATTTGCTCTAGCATCTTTCAGGATGATATGACACCCAAAACCCAGGAGTGACGGTGTCTCTTTCCCCGCAGGAGGAACAAGGAAGATGATTTGTTGAGGGGCCCCGGGGAGCGACTGCGCCTTGAAAACAGGTGGCGCAACATCGCACTGCAGCGTGCCTTCGGGGAATATTTGTAGATATTCAGGAAATGCACAAAAACAAAACATTCCCCTCCGACAGAAGCAAACGCCACCTACAGTACAACACACACTGAGGAGGTGATTAACTCTGCTCCTGACATGTTTCCCCTAATGTCATTTCCCTCAGACTTGAAAGCTTTTCTTTTTTTCTTTTTTTTTTTTTTAAAGTAAGTTTTTCATGATGATGAATGTTTTGTTATGACTTTGGCTCTCATATATTCAACATGAGCCACCGTAAGCAGGAGCAATATGTCGCTCGTCTCGTCAAGTCTCACCAACTGAGTCACTCACAGCTGAGCGAGATAGGTCAGCAAGAACAATTTCTTCATTTTGACAAATCACTCCAAAATGTATTAGCAGAGAGGCCAACTGTCAATCCAGCTGCCCAAAGGTCCTTACAGGGCCTTTTGGTGGGTCTGAAAAATGATGTAATCAGCCCGTCCTTCCTTCTTACCGGGGCTCCATCCATCCTCTCTAAAGGCCCGGTTCCCTTGGCCTCGCTCTGGATCAAGTCCCCATAAGGCCCCCTGACCCCGTTAGAGGCGCATGATGGGCGGCCCTGTCACTTCAAATGGCTGCCGAGGTCCGGTCTGAGAGTAACCCCTCACTGTGAGTAAACCTCCACGTTATTTCTGTTTTATAGGCTACGGGCGGATAACTGCGTGGAATGGATGTGGACAACTTAGTTATTGTCACTCAGGGCGAAGGAGTGAATGTCGTTACCGGGTTGCGAATGGGAGTCGATTGAAAGGTATGAAAAGTTATGTGGTGTAGTTTCACAGTGTGAGGAAAAGTAAGCCACATTTCTTACACCATGTTCACCGTGACGGGCGAGTCCGGGCGGCCACTGAATTGTCTCAGACGAATGTTATACATTGCAGCGAATGCGGAATTACATATTTGGCCACAACTTACCAAAGACAATGTTCAAAGGAGTTATTTAAATTTCAAGGAAGACGAATGACTCATATATGATGTGTATTTTCACTTCTGGAGAGCTGTGCCTTTGATGGCGAGAGGGGAAGACGTGGGTTTGTTATTGAAGTAAAGAATAATAAGGCCACTGCATGTTGGCCAACTCTCCCTGTACAAAGACCTTGATATGAATCCAATGCACTATGTATGGCCCTTAGAACAAGCAGGGATACAGGAAAGCATGTGGCTTTTGATCCTGCTTTCCTTCTGTTGTCTTTCATCTGACCCATCCTCCAAAATTGTCACTAGAACTCATGCAGAAGACAGAGCAGAGATCTGCTAATCTAACCCTCAGGGGCTACAATGTTTTTTGTTTTTTTTTCTTGCTTCCACTTCCACTTTTTTTTTAACGCTCCTGGACATATTTAGTCATTAACTTGCAGAGGACAGCGCCTTAAGTCTTAAAACCCTTCCGGTCTGTACATTGTGCACCAAGTGGGTATGAAGTGGAGCACAAAACACAATTTTGATTCTAACATTTTTTGTTACCTTTAAGAGAAAAAAAAAGAGAAGATGCCTCTTCCATGAGTAAACTGTGTTGAATCTTTGAAGAGGTGCCAGGTTAGCTACAGCATCAGCTCTGTATCTTTCCCCTCAGAGGTAGAGAGAGAGAGAGCATGTTCTCCTAAGTCTCTGCATGGTGAACATGTCAGCGAATTACACACTGTGAACAACTGATTGAGGCTATGAAGAGGAGGGCATACCAAAAGATAATATGTTTGGTTTGGAGCCGATCCGCTGAACATACATTTTTCTCCCACATAAATTTCCCTGGTCCGCCCTCCACAGCAGAGTATCCCCCCACCCACCCACCTCCAACACAGTAGCAGCCCACTTTAATTCTCTAGATTCAGCATTTCAACTTTATAAATTTCATCCCTTTCACCTAAGGGTAGCATTTATAATCAGAAATGTGAGTTTATATGTACAGTAAATGATGCATTTGAAAGTTTAAGTGTTTCCATACCACAGGTCCGTGGTGGCTCGGCTAGTTGGGGAGTATCCACCTCCGGGTAGTTACGGTCGGAGACCGGGGCTTAAATTCCAGATGGTTGCGTGGACGAGCCTGTGAAACAAAGCGTGACGTTTGGGAAAATAAAACAACAGTAAAATTAAATTGTTACGGTAAAAGTGAATGAATGCAGTTAAAAGTTTGCCTCCGCAGTTAAAGCCTTTTCACTTTTTGAATCAAATTCTTCCTGCGTGTTTGTTTTGTCCGGCGCGGCAACGGCTGATTTATCTTACACAAATATAAAGGTGCTTTTATTCTCAAATGCAACAACCCAGAAAGGCTATTATGCCAGTCTTCCACATCGATTTTAAGGCAACCTCGCCACTTCCTAGGTAACAACAAGGTATTCATATGATAATAATCATAATATGTCAAGTATCTCCAGCCATCAGAGATGCTAGTCTCAGTTTAATGACTCTGGGAAATTGAGGATTACCCAGGATATGAGAGCAAGCCTACAGTTTTCATATGGTGTGGGAGGTTGCAGGGCTCTGTATTAGTAATCACAGGGGAGAGCCGAGAGGTGGGAGAGAAAATCTGCTTCTTCTCTTCTCTCATTCATCATAGCAGTCCTCTGGTGAGGAAACATGGCAAATGGCCAAATGAATGCACTTCATAAAGCGCAAATGTCTCCTCTGATGTGCCTCTCACTGAGGATCTGGAGAGAGGGGGAAAGATTTCCACAGATATATTATTGTCAAACTCTGCTGCCCCCGCTTCCGAGTGTTATTATGATATTGTAGGAGATCTTACAATAAGATTTGGTGACTTCACTCAAGCAGTTACCATAACAATGTTACAATGATGGCAGCAGTTTTCAATAGCCGCCTAAACTGAATGAAGCATATTG
This sequence comes from Haemulon aurolineatum, assembly GCA_038406115.1. Classification (NCBI taxonomy): domain Eukaryota; kingdom Metazoa; phylum Chordata; class Actinopteri; order Lutjaniformes; family Haemulidae; genus Haemulon; species Haemulon aurolineatum. The sequence goes on along the minus strand of JBCAUF010000044.1, from coordinate 15,478,539 downwards.
TCGGACTGGATGATAAGTTTTCTAAAAAAGAAGCACTCTTTTTAATGTTTCATGATGCTGTAATTTAACAGGGTAATCTGAAAATGGAAAGAAAATTCTCAGCAGGTAGATAAAAGTGACTGTGAGTGGAAGACGTGTAAGATAAGATATCGAGAGTGGAGCCAATTCACACCACACACAATAAGATGGTCAGCACCACAGGGAGGTGCTATGGATCTGTATCCCCTATTACATGCAGCACACACTTGAATAACACTTTCAACATCTGCAGGATCAGTTTTTACCCAACACATTTTTGTTCAACTCATTTAATAAAAAAAATACATGTAATATAAAGCAGGAAATTATTTAGAGAGAGGATAAAAAGGAAACGCTTCCAACTTTTTGTGTAAAATCTCAGAGAAGGACATTTGGAGTGAGGTAAAAGTGAGGAATGGGGTCTTATCTTGAAGACAGAAAATGTGAAATTATTAAAAGATAATAATAAATCTAAACACAAATAAAAGGTAGATATAATATTAATTTAGATAGATACTGTAGAGATAGATAGATAGATAGATAGATAGATAGATAGATAGATAGATAGATAGATAGATAGATAGATAGATAGATAG
>JBCAUF010000044.1:15444363-15461941 GCA_038406115.1 Haemulon aurolineatum | reverse complement strand
TACAAATGCAATTCACAAATTAATTATCTGTTTATGCACCAGCCTCCACTTTTGGGTGCCCACAGGAGTTACACATGTTGCTGTATACTGCATTTGTATGCTGTATATAAACATAAAATAAATGGATTATAATGTGCTATAGTCTAGCTGTAAGCAGATATAAGTGTTTATTAATGTATTTGTGTGCACCCATTGGTGGAGGCTGGTGTATAAACAGGTAATGAATGACAATATTGTAAAACACATTTGTAATGGTATAAAATATATGTGTTCACAGAGGAAGTTTTAAGTGTTGACAAATTGCGTCAAAGTGTGTTATAAACCATTTATTAAATGTTTATATACTGCTTATCGAAGCTAAATGGGGGTGTTAAAGTCACCAATTTTTCTAAGTACATATTTTCTAATTGTCCTTATCTATCACACATACATTGAAAATTGAATTCAAATTAGGATGCAATGTGAGGCAAAGTTTCCAATCATGCTGGGAGCCCCGCAATCTCTTTCTCTTCACTTGAGCTCATTTCTCCACTAATGACTTTGCCCTCTGATGCAAGCCAAGGGATCATCAAAGGTCCTTGAAACAAAAAGGGAAATATAGCAATTACTGGGACTTTCATCGGCAAGAAAGAGATTAAAAACCCCGTGGTCGTATAAGCACCCGAGAAGCAAACCGGAGATCTGTTTCACTATTAAATGTATATTCAAGCACTTCACTGCAGACATTATTCATCATCAACGTGCTCTTCCTCTCACCACCTTCATTCATTCATTCTTTTTTTTTCCATGCATGATAATAGAATCAAATGTATTATGTATTACTAATCACATGATAAAGGCCTGTGGTGCTGGAAACGCATGTAGATTCCAAAATGCTGTGCATGTACAAGAAAAGTCATTGCCTTTTTAACAGTGGCCTGAGGGAATGGAATTGTCCCTTAGCCTCCATAACCATTGACACAAAAGGTCCCCAAACAATTTCAAATTACTGCTTTATTTCTCTCTCTTATATAATCCACCCACATTATTAAATCTACCACCTTCTGGGACTTTACTGATACAATAATATTACAGTGCTAAGATGTTTACATTCGAGACCGCCAGCTTTCCTTGTTATAAACATGTATGCCCTCAGGACTTGTACAATACGTATGCATACTACTTGGCCTAAATGAGGCACAGGTCATTTTGTTTTTAAGAGGGGTCAATATTACCTCAAGCAAGGGGCCGAGGCCAACACCGGAAACCTGACTGAGCAGAAAATGGCTCCTGATACTCACAGATGAGATCTATTATACATTAAACATGCTTGTAAATATTCACTAGTCGGACCATTCAAATGGAAAATATGGTTTAGGTCAAAGGTCTATGAAAATGTTGTCTCCCGAGGAAGTCCCCCTAGAATAGAGGCAATGATGATAACAGGGAGAAACACCCATAGGGGACTGGGGAGAACATTAAGAGTTGTTTTACATGTTTGACTGTGGGACAGCGATGATACCAGGGAGATAAATGATAGGCACTTATCAGACTGGACTGACCTAGAGTTATGTACCATAGCTAATGGAATGTAACACTCCCATCAATTATACACAGCCAGGCTGAATTACAATGAATTAATGTCCAATAAAGTTTTCTAAATAATTCTATTCAAGCATTTTATTAGCATAAGGGATGAAAATAATTAGACCACACAAATATTAGGAATAATCCCAGAGCAGGTAGGCTCTCTTTTTAATGCGACAGTACTTATTGCAATCCATGAATAGCAAAGCGGCAAAGGTACAGAATAATTCCTGGACGTCAGTTTTATTAGCGGTTTGTCTCGCTGACAGGATCACATGGCTTGAAAATTATTTCATCATGTTCAAGTCCAACAGTGGGACTACGGTGTTATCTTCTATTTTTGTCTCTCTCGGCCGTATATTTCAGAGGCCAGGAACAATGTAGTCTGACAGACATATTCTTTATGAGGGGCTCGTGGCCTCTCTAATTTGACACAGTTGTCAGAGATAAAGCTCCTTAGAGAGTGTGGCCATGCTCTGGGTAAGAATGGGGATTAAATTAACACCCCCACCTTCACATCCTCTGACCCCAATACTGGAGAATAAAACATACATGGTGACTCACTTCAACACCCCACATCTCCCTTCCAACTTCATCCCTGACTGTATTTGATTTTATTGCAAAATAAAACAATAATGCGCTGCTCAGCTGCTTATTGCTGAAGTCTTTTTTTTTAGAGATAATTCTGTAAATTGACAGAGACTGTGGGTTGAATGTAATTAAGTAAAAATACAAAAAACAATTTTGACAATTTCAATAAAATCTAATTATTATATGAAGAAGCAGCGCTGTTTATCAGCAGGCATCTTTACTGTAAATGTGGCCAGCGAGAGTGAAATGACACCTCAAACAGCTTACACAGTGTAACAATACACTCCCTCTCCTTGGTAGTTTCCTATCAAATGACCCGAGCACGTAAAATCAAATCAACACTGGAATGGATCATATCAAATTCTAATGAAAACATAATGTGCTCTTAAAATGTGTGTTGGCCCGGCAGCCAGTCATCCAGAGAGTCTCCCCCAGATGACGTGATGAATAGGGAACACTGATGGAATATGCATCAAAGTCGAGCTCATGATTTATGTAATAGCAGTCACTTGGACACTGATTAGCTGCTCTGTCAAGCGTGTAATACGAGAGGCACAACCCCTGGTTTATCAGTCATTTATCTGAAGTGCGTCCTGATATTATCACTGGATCCTAATGTCATCATTATGCCGCACAGCATGTGCGGGCCAGTGTGTCATGGTGCCGGCGACACTGCCTGTCAGGAGTTCAAGCCTCTTCATTTGCAAAGTGCTCAGACATTCATAGCACTATGTCAACAGTAAAATAGAGAAGCCACATCATATCAGATATGGAGGGACACAGGCACACAGGCACACTAAATAAGTGGGCACCAGAGGGTACAGAGAAATTTTGTCAGGTCTTTGTGGTTGCGGCGATGCTTATATGATGATCAGGCTAATTCTTTTGAGAGGAGTGGAATAACAAAGTGTCAAAGTAAAAAGAACAAAATAACGGTTTGCCTTTTGCATGCCTGCTTCATGGTTTGATTTAGAAGAACAGACATTGCATGTACTGTACACAGGGTATACACAATGAGAACACTCAGACCTCCTCGATGTGCAATGTGAGGCCCACAGAGCCATTTTTCCTGATTAAAATGCACACTCACACACACCACTGTGTGAGAGGATGGTGGTTGTTCAGTCTGTCAGGACTTTCCTGCTCTCCTAGAGAATATCTGATATCATAAATGACTTCAACTCCTCCCACGCCAACATGAGAGCGAGATTGCGAACACAGGAAAAGAGAGCAAGACACAGACAGGCAGTATATGACTGAGCTATGACAATCATACATTACCGGATGGACAAAACTGCTAATAAACAATTTCTGTCATTATGACAAAAAAGGTTAGGGTTGTTATTCTCACAAACATCTGGTGCTGTACACTAAAAGGAAGCCGTGCGACGTATAAGTCTATCAACACCTCGCACAAACAAAAATAGTGAGGGAAACTGAACAGGAAAAAGAGCTCTTTGAGTCTCGAACAAAAGATATCAGCCCGGCTGCCAACACAGACAGGGCACCACACCTTGGCAATGATGCTGCTCACAATCAAAGGAACAGTCGTCATCAGTGCAGCCGTGTTTTTAAAGGATATCTTAAAAAGATTGGAAATATGTGTCATTATGGAAAACAATTGAGTCTGGAACCTTTAGTATACCAGGTTGTTATGTCACTCACACGCACTTCAGGCTGTTTATTTCAACACACCATGGCTCAAGTATTTCCTGTTTTTTAAATAAATTATTTGCACTCTTCAGAATGAATATCTATGACTGTACAAACTAAATCTAAAATGTGCAAAACAGCTTTGATGTGCCAACAGCAATTAAAATTAATACACAATAAATATAGGATGACAAAAAGCAAAAGTTGCCCCTAAAAAAAAAAATTAAATTGCACATTTAAGATCATCTTTTTCCTCTAAATGTAATAAAGCAAATGCAAAAACATCCACTCTGACTGCCACATATGATAATTGTCTGGCCACTGAATGCAGCATTAAAATGATTTCAAACAGTATGGCTCAGAAGATCCAGCAGAGGGGGCTGCTTACTGCAATCATATGCTGATTAATTGAGCTTGATTCTCCCCATGCTGCGAACATAAGTTGTCCCACACTGTAGGCTACATGTTGGTATGTGGGTAAAGGTTACAAGGCTTTATCGAAGTCACCTTTTACCACAGGTAGCCCTTCACATCATTTTTGATGAATATTAAGAAAACAGTGATTTTCTGATTATCCCTCATCAAGCCTATATCAAACTAGGTTATGTTCATTTTTATTAATTGTGCATGTTGCTCTCTAATTAGCTAATGAGAGACAAAAAGCAGGTTTAGAGCAGAAAAATGCAAATGACTCTTAGAAAATAGCACAAAAAAGTAAATGGCAAGGCTGAGAATCATCCTTCATTGAAATGTCAGAGATAAATGGCTCAAATGTCACATCAATTAAAACGGGGGACAGTTAGTAGTTCATTAAAGAGAGAGCCATATTGCACCGTCGGGTACCGTTGCCAACCCTTACTATCTGGGGCAGACTGGCAGCGGGTCCAGATGGCACGGAAATCCTCACAGATTTCAAAATGGTCTCTGCAGGGGTGGCGTTTTCTCCCCCGCTCCCACCCTCACCGCTGAGATGGGGTGTGGGCCACAGGCCCACGCCGGCCTACACATTCCAAACGGAGGCATGCAGAGAGCTGAAGGCACCACAGAAATAAAAATAAAGCTGCAGAGGACAGCAGACACTTTTAAACAATACATGACTGATGCCACACTCTTGGTCATAATGACTGAAATATATGCTTCAGTTAAATCTACGACTGCTCCAGGCAACATAAGGAAACTCCCTCTCCTTTAAACTGCACAAAACCCTATTAAAAGGATTGCGCCCGGCCTCATATGTTGTTCATAATACCATGCTGACTTTAGTAGTCGGTAATACATAAGATGCCATTGGTTGTTGGAGTCACATAGGTGTTTTTTTTTTTTTTTTACACGCAAACATTATTCCTGGGACCCTGAAGACCTCACCAAGAAGCTGTCACTGGAGATACAGATTTGGATGAATGTCTCAGCTATAAGTGGAGAGATAACAGTGTTTGAAATTAATGCTCAAAATGTGCATTATCATATTTTTTTTCCTGCCGTAAAAATCTCAAGCAAATCAAATATCTAAATCACTACCATTACTAGTCTTCGGTGTACGGGGGACCCCCTGAAGGACCCCAAATCCCAACCTGAGACCTATTAGACAAGCCTTCTGTGTCTGTCCCTGGCAGGGGGGAGGAGTGAGGACTTTATACCGGCCAATCACAGAGCGAGAGCGGACTTTTGCCTCTCGCGATTGGCCGACTCGACCACGCAGTCTGGAGAAACAGGAAGAGACTTTCTCTCACGCATACATCCATGCTCTCACGTTTGTTTTGCAGCGGGAGGAGAAGCGGACACCACACAGACACCGTGCGACTAACAGCCTTTATTGTAAGCTACAGGGGCTAATTTTCGATGTAACACTTCTTCACACAAAGCCCGACATACTCTGCACATCGGAAATTATCCGTAGCCTCTCATGCTACCGAGTAGCGTTAAGTTAGCGTAGGCCCTCGGTGACGAACCCCTGCTTGTCTTTTCGAAATTTTTAAGTGCGCACTTATAATTAAATGTGTTTTTGAGCTAATTTTAAGATACTTACAAGCTCAAACAATTGTGGAAAGCTTCGGCTACAGTTCGGCGTGAATTTCCTTCATCCAAAATGGCACAATAAGGACACATGTTGCATTTCCACACCTGCGCAGTCACGGTGCGCTTTCTACTCAATTAATCACGCGGGTTTGACCAGGAACTAGTCTGATGAGAAACGAGTCAAATGATTGACGAGCAGGAGCACGCTGCCAGTGATTTTTAACAACACAAGCTGCTTATTGTTTGTTGTTTCTCACCGTGAAGAGCCGTGGTAAACACCCAAACATTCAAGCAGTCACTTAGACTAGTGTGCTGCACCGAAAACGGCACAAAACAAACATGATAGCATTATTTTTAATCAGTGTAGACTATTAGCCGAGGCCATTATTGCCAAAGTCCATTATTCTATCTATGAGTCTATTACCAGCTTGCTAAATGGCAGGCAGTGTGTGCAGAGCTTATCCAAAGTGCACTGTACCATTGTTTGGCTCAGAAATTTCTCGCCTTTATTGTCAGTTCAGGCAAACCCCCGATGAATACAGTGAGAGCTGCAAGAGTAGAAACAAGAAAGTTGAAGCAGACGCATTTGTGATCGCATACCATGACAGATGTGGTGGTGGTGTTGGTGGGGGGTGTGTGTGTGAAGAAAAGGGGGGTGGGAGGTAGCTGAAAGTCTAAATAAAATACTGTAAATGCATGACTACTTTTTTTTTTTTTCTTAATCATAAGCTTTGTTTAATCTAAAAATAAACGCATCCATTCTTACATTTAAAGTACATGCAACACTGAGCAGTGGAGCATTTTTATTTTTGCTTACCAATTTGTTTTAGGGCTCCAACTAATTGTTTGTATTATTAAGCAGTCTATAAAATGAAAGAGACAGGTAAAAATGCCCAACACAGTGGCTTAAAGCTGAAGGTGACGTCTTTAAATTGCACAACTTTATTTATTGTTTTACCACCGGTCTACAGCTCCCAAAAATTCTGTGTGCCATCACCTAAGACAAAGGAAAGCAGCAAATCCTCACATTTTTGAAGCTGGAACAAGGGACTGCTTAGTGTTTTTCCTAGAAAGAAAAAAAGAATAGTTGCCAGTTGCAATTAAACGATCAATTATCTCTGCTTTAGTTTGTTTTTGTTGCTTGATTAATTAACTAGTCCAAAGTGCTTCTAGAGAGCGTTAGAAGTTTAGTGCATAGTGAATTTCTAAAGTGTTTGTCTTGCTGATAAAGATAGCACCTACAGATTTTAAAAAAAAGTGTTCATATCATAGGGTATTCTCCATCAAAAGTGTGTCAGTGTACGTTTATATTTGAGCTAACTGCATCAGTTAGTCTATTAATCGTTTAGTTGATCAACAACAGAAAATTGTCTCGATCAGTTATTTGTTTGTGTCCCCTTTGTGAGCAAAAGCTCCAGTCATTCTCCAGTTTACTTTTTTTTATATCTTGAAAAACTAAATTTGGTTTTAGACTGTTGGACAAAATATGAAAATGTCACCTTGGACTCTATGATGATAACTCTAATGGACAATTTCACATTTTATAGACATATAAACAATCAGTTGATTAATTAAAAAACAGACTCAGTAGAATAAACGATAATGGAAATAGTCATGAGTTGCAGGTCTGTGTATGTCACAATTATGATATAAACATATGAGTTAAAAATTCTGAAAGTGGATTACATGTACTATTAAAAAATGAAAAAAGAAAGGGATATTGTATTTGTACCCTTTAGACACTTTTCAGATCAAGGTTCCAGGAAGGAAAGGTTTCCTTAGTTGAAACTCTTACAATCAATGTGACCTTTATTTATTATAACCCCCATCTCTCAAAAACTCACATATAACATAGTCAATCATCTCTCCTTCCCTCAAAGTAAAAATAAAAAAGGAACTGCTGTCTGGTTATTGCCAGTATCCATCTCAGTCGTCAGAAAAGCTGCACGTTTTTGCTGTTGTTAAGGGCTGGAAACCAGAATCCCATCGGAGTTGCACCCTAAGGAACAAATTTAATGCTAGAAAAACATCCCGACCATCAACCAAAAATGACGGATTGAAAATAATGTCGAGCTATCTTGGGAATCCCCCACCAGACAAGGGAACAGACTGCATTGTTTTTCTCATTTATGTGATATATAGAACAGAAAGAGGGGAAAAAATGGGCGATTTATTGGTTAGATAGGCGTATTCTTTTCCATGCACAAAAGAAATATTGGATAGTAATGTGGGGATCAAGTCACATCATGACATTGTTTGGAGGCTAGGTGTTCAAATATGTAAGTCATCATCCGTTGGTGGCCCGCTAGGTTTTCAATAGATCATTCAATGCAAATATGTGTGGGAAATTGTGAAAGTTGCCACATGAATATGTCAATGAACGGAGTGTAATTTGTGCTTCCTTAGCAGGGCAGTGAGATGAAGAAGCAGAGGGAGAGCCAGTGCACTCAGAAGACCATCTCATTGCTGAGCCCCCTGGGGACGATCCAAGTCAGTGGATGTGAGAATGGTGTGCACACCATCCAGATCCTAATGGATGTCGCACCTGCTGAAAGGTACTGTACAACAGCCGGGATGGTGACGTGATAAACAAAGGTGTGAAATTTACAGGCGGACAGAATCCACTCCTGTGATGGAGTGCCACCATTCCTCATTGGAAGCAGGGCATTTTTGTAGATCCCACAAGAAATATCCTGGAGAAAGTTGGGCAAATATGAGCAGGCACTAGAAATATGAGGGGCACTAGAATACAGTTGGGCTTGAAATTAGATTTCTGATGGCATGTGGTTGTGATTCTTCCTGCAGTATATTTGAAATTTCAGAAAAATAACTTGTTTATTACCCACAGGGGAGTTGATTAGAGCTGATGTCTGTGGGGTCAGCAAAGGCCATGGGGAGCGTGGACTGTTCGCCCCTGTTTATTTATGTTTCCTCCAAGTTGTATGCAGTCGTTCTGAGTGTCAACCGACACTCAGAAAATGTAATATGTGATTGCATTTCATGCCCTGCCCATCCCTCAAAATTGTTAGGATGTTGACAGTCTTACTGAAGCGACTGAAACTGATTAAACTCTGCGTTAATAAGTACTTATTCCTTATTTTTACAGGTCCACATCCTACATCTCAGATTAGTTTTGATTAGATTGAAATTAAATATCCATGTATCGCAGATTCGCATTTGATAAACTTGAATGGTTTGGGAAATTAAACCATTTTCAAATGCAGCCGGATAAGAAGCTATCCTTTTCAAAATGTATGTTCAAATTCTAATTTATGGAAACCCATTAATGACCTTGTATATTATACCTCAACATGTGTTTCCTTCCCGACTGTCTGCTATTTCCTAAAATTCATCAAGCAGTAAAAACATTCCACTTGTTGTTAATGAGTTGAAGTGAGAAAATTAATAATATGGAATTTTGATTATGGAAGATGTCCTGTAACCATGCGCAAGCACCTTTCTCCGTCTCCTTGTGAACAGGGTTTAATTTGTGTGTTCAGGTTCAGTAGGAATATGCAAATGAATTTAATGATTCGCATCACTAGATCATTTCTCAGTTTAATATCATTTGCTATGTCGGTCATAAGTGAGGCTTCGATCACATCGCTGTCTGTATGTTCTCAAAGGTGTGAGCAAGAAATCATTAAAGAAAATGTTTAGATTTTATCACGACCAGTTGAATGCAGCGTTATTGTCACAGGACTGGGGAACTAGAGCCGCCTCAGATATATGGAGTAACGCAATGTAAACAGGCATTAAGGGAGGCGAGATAAAGTGACAAAATATAGGCTTATCTTTGCAACCGGCTTTACATGTAGATCTCACAAAAGCCCGCCTGTAGCAGTAATAGTTCAAATCAGCCATTTCCATTGATTTATTTATGACATACTAAACAAGGCTCTTTCCAGCTTTGGATGTGGCGTGGCACAGGCTTAGGAAGTCACTGTGATAAATGATCTCTTAAGAGCATATTTTGGATAAGGGAAATAGATAATGCATAACATACAGGAAGACCTACAGTCCATGTTGGTGAGCAAGTCAAAGCTGTGACGGCTTACATGACTGTGTTTGCTTTCCATGTTGTTTTTTTTTGTTGTTTCTTTTTTTTCCAGAATTCACTATTGGTTGGTGGTGAACAGCTGGAGCAACAACAAAAGCATTGGTGGCATTGATAGATAGTTATTGATAAATGCCATTATAGCTACATAAACGCCCTTGAAGTATTGCTTACACACCATGACCGTCAGCTCTTTCTAATAGAAACGTCTCAAGCCCCTTTTGCTTCCTAACTGATCTTAGGAACATTTCCTAAAATCAACCTCCTCTGCCAGTCTAACGACAGCCCTGAAGGCACCATCAGATGAACAAATTCATTACATCTCAACAACCCCTGTTGGGGCCCAACGCACCAGCCTCCCTGTTAACCAGCTTTTCCCCCCTTTAGTTTTTAGCAGGGCCTGTGCGTTCACAGAAAAATGATACGCATTTTGTTTACAGGAGATTACTATTATCTGAAATATGATGCTTCTTGCCTCTTTCACACAGAGCACAGACACATAATACAGAGGAAATCATAGAGTACTTTTTTATTAGGGTGAAAAATGAAAAAAGGGCTGGACTCCTGCCCCGAGACATTTTGTGAGCATATTATTTTACAATGCTTTGATCAATTTGTCTGTCAAGCTGGCTGAGATGTGGGGGAGCAGGAAAAAAGCAATTTAGCTTGTGAGGTCCTCAATAGAAATGTACTACAGGAGCCTGTGTATGACATGTTGCATTAGAACCTGAGTAGCCTTTATTGCCTGATAATGTCGCGAGGCAATGCTGATATCAATCACCCTTTAACAGCCAGTGTGATGTGTTTTTATGAAAAGAAAAGAAAAAATAATGCATGAAGCATTTCTTGGAAAATAATTGATTTAATTCTGAGCTGAGGGATTTCTACTTTTAACAACATAAAAAATATTGTGTTGAAAAAAGCAGGCACAAAATGTGCTAGGAGCTAAAAATTGTTAAGAACAAGCTCTTTGCATATGCTCCTATAGAAAATTGTAATTAATTTTACACGGATAAACATTCTGTCTCATTTGCATATAGATATAAACAATATATTTGTGCATCTGAATTCCCAGCACACTTGAATCACGTGGTCTGCCTAAAATCCTAAGTGGCTAAAACCCAAAATTATCATTATATTTCCCAGGCCATAAATCCGCCTTTTTTTCTCTGACACAAAGCCTTATAAATCTGTGTCTGATTTTTCACATTGCACATTGTTTTTAGTTAATGATTTTCATCTGTTTGTTGTTGCTGTGATAGTGGGGAAATGTACCATATGCTCCGGCAAAAGACAAATGATTAGCAAATGAAATTCTGGACAGCTGTCTGACTGAAAGCGTTTGGTTGATAGCATTCTGCTACCATAATTAGCTTAAGCTTTGGGTTAATTAACTTTCTACCTGGATATGCATAATAATAGCATTCTGCAGAAAGCCAAGGAGCTTCCAGTATATCAGCAGCAAAGGCTGGCTTTTTATTTTGTATTTCGGCTGCATATTTCAATTTCAAGAGGCGATTTAGCTCGGGAGCATCGTCAAATATTGTAGATTTTACTCCCCAAGCCAGATAATTCTGAAACAATAGGGGTGTATTATGTGGCAGAAATGCCATTTCTGAATGTAATTAAAGCGGATGAAAGCAATCACCAATTTTTAAACGCTTTTGTCTAGCATGAGGCCTACTTGTAAAAAAAATACCCATCAAGAGGAGAAAAGAGGCAAGAGAACCCCCAAGTCCTTATATAAGAGGCCTTTGAGACTGAAGTGAAGTACAACAGTAATTAGTCTTTTGTATGAATTTGCCGGCCATGGTCATGATTAGTTAAGCATATGAGAGGACTGCAGGACTGCATTGGTCTTAAGGAGGAGGGTGTTAAAGTCTATTTATCACCAGTTATCCTCACAGCTTTCCATTATCACTGACAACACTGGATGGGGCCTGAGAACAGCCTAATTGTTCTGAGGTGGAGTGTTTTTGTGTCAAACCCGTCACCCCAGTCACATTGGCATTCATAAGCAGCCAGACATTTTCCATCTATCTAGCCCTAATACCCAAGCTGTCACAACAGCTTTTACACACTACCAACGCTGGTGTGAAATATCTGAGGTGATGCATTTATCGTTTTTCTCACACTCATGTAGTGTTGTGAATCAATGTCCTGGTTCACACTGAATAGCAGTATGGTAAATGTGTTCCCTGTTTGGGGCCTGTTTACATGATGTGCTCACACACCGGGAACCATATCAACAACTTTTTTTTTTTTTTTTCCCTCCCCACCCAGTATAATTTCCCTCTCTTCCTCTCCGTCCTCCATTTTTCTTCCCCTTTCCTCTCACTTAGATTTAGTCTAACACATAATAATAACAATTATTATTGTGTTTGATATATAGACACGACTGTGTGCTAAATTAACTGCTTACATTTGTAACTAAAATGCTTTGTCATACAAACAGTGATGTGCTGAGATATTTGAAATCATCAATAAAGCAAGGGGGAGACTTTTTGACGTAGTCCCTTTAGAAAACGGCATGAATAATTCATTGTGTAATGATATTCAGATGATTTTTGTTCTATTTTTTACCGCGGCCTTAGAATATTGTTTTGCATGTTGTGAAGTGTAGTACTCAGCTGCGTATTCATTAAGGTGCTGCTCCCACTGGCCCTTGGACCCATCTGTGCTCTATGTTTATGCCTCCATCTCTCGGGACCGTCCCAATCAGGCTGCATGTGCCATTTCCTGTGTAAACCAACACCTGTGTAACACACTACCTGTAAACCGCCCCGCGCAGACGAGACACTGACATTCACTCAGATGAAAATCTGCAAATGTTGTGGTTTCGAAAAGCCGAACCTCCCGGGCGAGGACAGGAGCCGAGCGAGAGTTACCCTTCGCTGTGGAGACGCGGCTAAAAGCAGCTCCTGCAGTTTTTTTCTTGTTGTTGTTGTTGTTGTTGTTGTTGATGTTTTTTTTTTCTTTTTTCTTTTTTCCTTCCCTGCTGTCGAGCGCGAAGTTTCTCCGGCGCGAGGGTTGTGCTAGTTTGTTTCAGAACTTGATTGGATTCTATATCTGCAACATGCAGAAGTGTACAGTGTGTGACATACTAAAGCAATATGCAGAGAGATGATTCCGCTCTGACATCTTGGAGAGGAGTACGAGTCAATTATGCCCAAGTGTTGTTCTTGCTTATCTTCCTGCGGCACCAAACAAGGATTTAGTCAAGGATTTAGGGGTGAGGGGGCGGTGGTGGGGATCATGGTAAGCGGTTCACAACAAAACACTCAAAACTCCTGGGAGCGGGCACTGATTTAAAAATAAATTACAGAAGACGAAGCGCTAACACTCAAGGGCCCTCAGCAGTGCTGGCGTACACAGGTGAAGATTAGCCTCCTCGCTAATCAGAGGAACAAGGCAGTAATTTGCTCTGAACACAGACAGTAATTAGGACTTGGTGACACTGGATTCCCATAATGCCTTTGAGCTTGACGTGGTCAAATTTTGACAGAGGCTATCCATGCAGGGTCACTGTCCCCCCAGTCTCTCGGCCCTCTTCAGCGGAGGCTCTAAAAGGTCCCTGCAGTTACAGGGGATCCCTAATGTACTTTATGCCTCCCTCACTGGCTCCTTACCATTCGGGTAATTGGAATCTCTTACTGTGGCACTTGAGAATAGAGGCTAAAAACACTATTTGAAACTGCTCAGTAGTCTGTTGTAGATAAACATTGCTGCGTCGGGGTGTGGATACACTACATAATGGAGTAAGAGTTAAGGCTCTGGTAATACATGCCTTCACTGACTCCTGTGGCTAGCCAGTTGGGAGAAGACCTAATTGTTGTGAGCTTTGTTGCCTACTCTGCAGTATTTTACCACCACCTTTATGTATTGGATTGAGCGCCGCGGCCTCTTCTGCGGACATTCGCTAATAAGAGTTGCTGGATATCTGGAGAGCAGTTTATCCGGCCGAGTTGTTTTTATTTTGAAACAGCGGAGCACGAAACGCGCGCCCCCCGGAACAGAATAGGAAGCGTTTCCTCACAGCTTACCACTCGCCAAAGCTCCCTCCACTTTAGTGCCGCAGTAGCTAGATAGGCATCTGAATGATCTTCAAATGGTTGAACGAGCCGCATTGAGCAAGTGGCTTACAATTGTATCACAGCCTTTGGCTCAGAGACCATCAGGATCTTGACATTCATAGAGACATGCTGTATTTTTTTCCCTTTTTAGACAGTCATTTTAGGCTTTTTTCATGCTCTCTTGAGTCTTTGACGTCTCTGAGTTAAGTATCTGCAGCTATAAGGCTGAGGAAAATATTGGACTGCTCTTGGCCTTTTCTATTTCATCCTCTGACCCGCCATGTTACCCATGATCGGTGAAGGAGAACTCTGGCAGGCTGTGTCAAAAGTGACAGCCGATCGAGTCAGGATGAGCGCCATCACGCTTCACAGGATGGAGGCATGAGTTCTGAGTTTTTCCCCTTTTTGTGCAATATACCATTACACCCTTCGCCAGATTCCTTTCAATTAGATCCTGTGGTTAACCTGTTTCATTCTTAACGTCTGCAGCTGATAGAAAAAGTCTCACTTGAAGTCTTGTGCAACTATAGAGATACGGAATATGCCAAAGGAAATTGACAAATTTAATGTCAGCTATTCTTTTTATTTTTTTTTTGCCTTTGTCTCCTTTGATTGTTTCTTCCAGGATGAATGAAATAACCTCCAACATTATATAAATGCTCAATTCATTCTTTATATTAGAGTTGGAAAATAGGTAGAACTCCAAATGACTCCCACTTTACGCAGCAATGATTTATGGTAATTGGAAATTGATTGTGACAGGAGCACAATATTAGAAATTTTCTCAAATCACAATCTTCTATCAAGGGAAATATTCTTTTTAGTGCAGCAGATCCTGGCTAGTTTGGAATTAGTTTCTTATTTCCTTACCTGTGATGAAATAGTAAACGCCTGAAGGACACTGAAAAAAAAGAGAAGGGGATTTTAACTCGTCAAAAGATAATAAATAACAATTCTGCTTAAACCAAATTCGAATTGTTCATCCAAACTCAAACACACTTGTTAAACACATTTATTGAACTACTGTTTGTAATCACCACTAATTATAATTATTGGTTTTTGTACAGGAGATGGCAGTTACTTTAAGACAGTATAAAGATTGCTCCTCCTTAGAGGGTTCCTTTGTAATTAGCCCGACATTTATTACACATCTCTAATCTCTCATTTGAAGAGCAGAGTTTGTAATGTGCCGGCCCGGACTCTTATAAAGATCATATGATGCTGCTTGATTTGTGATTCATTGAAGCGGCTGGAAATGTTGCCAGCGCAGCTACATCTCCACTGCCCACATGCTCTTTAAAAACAATCCCCCATTGCACCTAGAGGTGACAGACTTCAGCTCGACTGATGTTGTTCCACTTTTATTTATTTATTTTGGTGTTGTTTACCGGCCATAACATGTACCGCATTGCATTAACTTTTACTACTGTCAATGTTGTATCACTCAAAGCACCTTTAAAGCCGGCGCATCCGTAACGGCAGGGAGGGGGGACGTGGGGCGGTGGGGGGGAGGAAAATTAGCCACGGTGACAAGTCTGAAGTGTGAGCTAGAGGTCAAAGGTGCCAAGCCTTAAGCAAAGGTGCTCTAGCCTTTGTCCGGTAGATTGTAAGGGCCTGCGGGTCCAACAGGAACATTTCCACACACAATATCCCCGAGCTGTCAGTGTGCAGCGGCTGGAACATCCTCTCAGAGAGAAAGAGGGGCTGTGGAGGGATAGAGGAGGTGGTGGTGGGAGGTGCGTCGGGGGGTGGAGGGGAAGGGGAGGGTTGCAGAGAGGGAACAGTGGCCTGAAGATCCTTGCCGAGAGAAAGAGAGGTGGTGGTGGTGGTGGTGGTGGTGGGGCGGGTGGGTGTAGGTGGTGGGGTGCCAAAAGAGCTGGAGTGGGAGGATAGAGAAATAGAGAGGGGGAAATGAGGAGGGAGAGTTGGCGGGGGGGGAGGAAGGGGAAGGGAGGGATAGAAAGGAGAGACAATGACAAGTAGGGGCTGGCTGGGCACTCACCCATGCCGACAGAGATTGCCATGAGCCATGGCCATTGTTTGAGCGGGTCTCAGCGCAGGACCCGCCGGTGGGTTTCCGAGTTTTCACCACTCAACTATAAACTGCCGCGCGGTTTATTTAGAAATGAGAGTATTTACACATTTTACTGTATTTACACCCACTGTTAAACGGCACCCGGGAGATTTCCGTCGCGCGGCCGCAAACTAGCAGGCAGAGCCGGCTCCCTGAAAACTGACCCGCTCAGTCATAACACTCCAGTAAACCTCAGCTTTCACGCGTCCAATATAAAACGTTGCTCAAACAGCGACCTGCAGAAGTGTAAAAACACTTCAGGGCCACGTAGTTACAGCGGGCAGGAGAGAGACGCTCTGTGTGTTTAACAAAGTAAATGTCTATTATTAATACCATACAGGATAAGCCAATTTTGAAAAAGGGGCACTTAAATGGTGATATTATTTATTTATAAGTCCTGTACACCAGTTAATGGAATTGGCGGCCAGCTTTAGATCCACAACACAGCTTGAGGTCCACTTTGCAGTAATGCACATGCTAAGAGAGGACCTTCCCAGTAGGGTCTTTAAGTGTCAAATATGGGTCAGTCTGCCTGCATTGACCTGGGGGGTGGTCAGCAGCGGAGAGAAATTCAGCTGTTAAGTGATGCCAACTCAACCATCGGCAAATTCCTCCAAGCATCTACTCATGCTAAGATGCACGTCCAAGTGCAGCGCTTTGCCGGCCAGCTCTGCTCCGGCCAAAAAATCCATTTATTCTTGTCATGAACTATAAACTAGACCCAAGCAGAGTTGAAACTGTTGTTAACGCTAGCGCTCTCAACTTTTTTCCCGTAACAGCTGCAAGACTTTTTGAAAACTCCTCCTGTTTTTTTTTCTTTTCTTTTCTTTTTTTCCTCTCGCTCTCTCTCTTCTCGTTCTGCTTCCTTAAAGTTGTTTGAAATAAACTGTTAGCGCTGTTCCTGATGACCCGACAATGTTTTCTTTCATACTCTATCATGCTGCACTTCATTCCTTATAAATACATCCACCGCTACAAATGTCTGGATTACTCTCTTTACATATTCTTGAGCTTCTCTCCGCGTATGTCCAATCTGCGGCCAAAACGCACTTTGGATTTTAAGCACGTCCTGATTGGGCGACTTTAGTTTCACTCCGCAAAATTATGTCATCTCGCATCTGTATCACCCGTGGCGTGTTATTGCACTCTCGTGACATATTTTAGCACTGTTCAACCAAGAATCGGGTATTATGATTGCTCCTCTGATCCCCACCTCAACTCCCCATCCTGCCTTATATCCCCTCGCAGGAGCGCCGAGGCCCCCCTGAGCTGTGTGGTCAACGATAGCCCGGCAGAAACGAGCCCCGAGTTGCAGCGCTGCGTCGAATGGCTCCAGGCGTACTTCAGTGAGCCGCAGACCGCTGGGAGTCTCCCGCTCCCTGCCTTTCACCACCCCGCCCTGCAAGGAGGTCTGTCATGGATAAATATTTGCAGAGCCATGACTGGGATCAGGCTTTCACTCTTAATTGTCAGTTACATCACTTACACTCACTGGCTCACTGTGTTATAATGAAGTATTTTATGGCTGAGAGAGAGAGAGAGAGAGAG
>JBCAUF010000044.1:15412411-15436276 GCA_038406115.1 Haemulon aurolineatum | reverse complement strand
CACACACACACACACACACACACACAAGGCCAGTATTTTTTTTTCTTTTTTCTTTAAGAACACAAAACAGGGCCATAAAAGTTTAGCGTGCTTGGCACACACTCTGGAACAACTGGAGATAACTTGTAGATATTCGGTTTATACTCCTTTTTTTATATCTAAGAATAGAGATGCTGCATAGTTAATGTGATACAGAGTTGTTGCAGAATTAGAATGTACAAAAATAACTTAAACAGAGAACAGTAGGAATTACAAACATATGCTCCCGTGGGTCTCCGATGCGTTTGCCAGATAGTGCTGGAATGGTTTTTCTAAAGAATTATTATTCCCTTAAAAATATGTCTCTTGCATTGTTGTTGTTGTTGTTTTTTTTTTCTTCCTGAGCAGAATTAGTCTTTGTACCTCTCGTTGGTTTTTTAATTTCCTGCCAAGTGAATGCTTTGTTCAACATCCAGTGATAAAGGCTCTGAATTTTACTGCTACAAAGCTTTGTAGTGAAGCATTTGTTTTGTCTTCATTTAGATCTCATTGTTTGCTCGCGCCTTACAATCCACCTCGAGCGGAGACGTCTTATGCATTATATACTGTACTTTTGCTACATTAGACATGCTTAAATAAATACATCTCAAAATGACAAATCCTGCCTTTTCATCATTTTAATTGTATTTAATTTAAAAATTGATCTCGTGTAGCGTTCACTCAGTTCAGCTCATAATTAATTATGCTGTATGTCTTCTCTCCTCGCTGCAGCTCTCTCTGTGTGTCAGGGCTCCGTTTTTTTTTTTTTTATTTCTGAGTGGTGTTTTCCATTAGAGGGCAGTACAGAACGGGAAACAGAAATCAACATTTCAACCTTGAATTCATCCTGCACATTTAATCTGAGACTTAAATGTTTATATGTTATTTTTATTTTCCATCACGACCCCGTTTAATCCCTTTGGGGTGAATTATTCCTTCTTTAAAAAGATCATATGGAGAGGGCAGCGGTGGAAGTGTGTGTTGAGAAAATCGGTTTAGCTTTAATTGAATGTGTCCTGCACTTTTTTTATTTTTCACATTACCTCACGATGATGTGTTGTAAAATTGACAGTTTAGTCTTTTTTTCCCGCTAAATTCTTGATTCTCCAGACTGTCTGGAGTGACCCTTACTTGCCCATAGTTATTCCTCTTCTGCTCAGCTCAGGTAGCCTAATAATCCACCCTCCAAAAATAACCCCGGCTCTAACCTTTGCAGAACCAATTCAAGTGGCCCGCTCGCTGAATACATTTGAACTTTGCTGCATTTTTGAATTTCTTATCCGATGTGCTCCGCGCGGCTGTCTCGCCCGCGCTTGCTGGACTCACTTTACTCTGCCGTTGGAGCACCATCGCGGCGTAGATGTTGAGGCAGCAGACAGGCAGATGAAGAATGAGACTCAGTCTGTGGTTTCACAGAGGGCTAATGATGCCTGTGGTGACTACAGGCTACAGTCAGCCCCCTAACGAAGGGAGCTGTGACACAGCCACAAGGGGTCCCATTTAAGCCGGGCGCACTCTGAAGTGCACTGTAAGCACCCTCCTTTTTTGCTTGTGGCTAAGTAAATTCTGAGGAATGCTACGAATTTTGCAACCAGAGATAGTGATGTCTGTGGAGCTCCGTGGTTGATGTTAAAAAACAAGTCCGGCATCAAAGCTCGAGACGTGCTGCCAGTAATTGACCATGTAATTGCTCATGCACCCGAGGAATCCCTCTAAAAATAATTCACACCTTTTATTTTCTCCATTTTTACACTTTTTGTGGCATTTCAGTATTTATCAGCGTTAGCAGCGGCGTTATTATTATGTCTGTATTATTTGGTGGTTGTATTTTCGCCATGTGCACCACTTCCGTATCATGCTGGCTCCCAGATAAAAAGGAATTAGATTAAAGGAGGCTGAGACGATCTCATCATCCGCACTGTTAATCTCTGTGAAACCTTTAATTTTGGCCTAATATCTGCCTCCATTTCAGAGAGAGAGAGAGAGACTCCGCGAAGCGCACGTGCCGCGTGCTCGTGCGCTCCTGTGCGCGTGTGTGTGTGCGCGCGCGTGCGAGAAAGAGACAGAGAGAGCATGTGGCCAATGCGTGTTGGTGTGTGCACATGTGTATGTCCATATGTGTGTGGGTGAAGTGGATGATATTGAGTCTGACTTCATAAATCACCCAGACACTGATAAACTCCCCATGCACCCACACACCGCTAATGGGCAACCCTTAAGGAGTGTGAGTGTCTCGTGCGGCGTTTGATTCAACATTTATTAACCCCCTCACACACACTCTCTCCCTCACATACGACACACACTCATTTGAGCCCCAGAAAGAGCGAGGATATTGTTGGTGGCATTCGCAGCGTTAGTGCGGGGTTTTGACCCGGCTGGGCTGTATTAATCATGGCCGATGGTACTAAGATACATTTTAGCTTATACAGCCGCAACAACAACAACCTCTGCATTTCCCAACATTAGTTTCCTTCTCATAACTTATATCCTGTCTCCAACTCCCCACTTCCCATCTCATATCCTGGCACCCCTCCTCATTATAGAACAATTTTCTGCCCCCACATCAAATACAAACACACCCCGCGCTTCCCATCTCTTGCTCTTCATACATGTCGGCTCATAATTCTAGCGTTATCACAACCTGCACCCCTTGGTACGAGTCCGGGGCTTAGTGGTGGGGACCCTGCAGAAGTTAATCCTGCAGCCACATCAGTGATTCATAAATAGCTGCTTTTATTCTTCTTAAGAAGTTTGTACGCTTAAGAAAAAAGAAGAGAAAAAAAAAAGGAGAAAAAATAAGAGTGAAAACTTTCTGGAGCATATTAACTCAGCTGCGAGCGGTGCACTGCTGCTGGGAAGCCGGAGGAGTATCCGGCATGCAGATAGGCAGTGTCCAACAGTCAGTCAGACAGATAGACACGGGGATAGATAGCTGGATAGACAGACATTAGGCTGGGGCTTGGCTGCGCTATCAGGTTTCCTCCCCCCTCTGTCTGTCTGCCGGGACAGCCTGGCCTCGGAGGCCCTGACACCGCGGCACCGCGCAGCCAGCCACGACAGCTGCCACAGCAGCATCTAATACCAACACACTCCACGCTACGCCACAACTACAAAGAGAAATATCATTTCAAACATGGCATACTTTGATGCTCTTGTAATGATCTTTGTGTTTTGAGAGAGAAAGCGGGAGGATGGAGGATTCGTATGGTGCCTTTCTTTTTGTTTTGTTTCTTTAGAACAAAGAGACCCCCCCTCCCCCTCCACATGAGCAAGTTTAGGACAGTGGTGATGAGATAGAGCAGGATTAAATGGGAAAGTAAAAGAAAACCGTGAGAGGTACCAGCACGCGAGTGTGTGTGTGCACGTTAGTAACCTTGTACCAGTGTGTCATTGTAACCCCGTGAACTCCAGCGTTGGTCTGGGGGTCCCCTAATTAGGAACGGCTGATGAGCGGCCATACGTTAACGTGAGAGCGGGCGCGCGTATCAATCTCGCGAGTTGCGCGGCGCGGTTGTCAGCGTGGTAAGGAGAGTGTCTCGGGCCCTGGAGAAAGTGCAGGTCTAGCCTTGGTCATGTTGACGGAGGGGGGCGGCACTTCAGAGGCTCCAGGACCCCATGGCACCAGTCTCCCCCAGTCCCCCCAGACAGACTGGGAGCATCTGGGCTCTGTCAGCGCCTCTGGCCCCCGCAGACTCCGATCTATATGACGGGGGAGAGGAGTGGATTGGATCAGGGCGAGGGAAAATATGAGCCAGATTCCTCAGCCTTGTGCAAAATGCATGCTCTGCCAGTTAGCATGTTACGCGTGTGTGTGTGTGTGTGCCCGTGTGTGTGTGTGTGGTTGCATTAAGGCCTGATAACAGGTCATACTGATTAATTTTGTATGATGTGAGATGGTGGTTATTGATTAGTGACTAATGTTGGAAAAGTCTCCTCTATAAATTGTCCAATTAAGCATTAATTAAAAGTGTGCAGCGGAAAAACATGCAGAGCCCGTTCTGAGCGAAAAACATCAAGATCGGACTGACAGATATCATTCCAGAGTTGCCTTATGAAAGCAGATATAGCTCCCAAGCACGGCTGCGTGGAAACTGATACACACACACATAAGACTAATTAATCCATACACTAAATTAGGAATATAAATTGTGGTCCCGATTTAACAAGGTCAGTTTTAACTTCTCCCTTTACACTTTATTTAACTGTGTAGGAGAAGTGGGGAGGAAAGAAAAAAAAAAAAAAAAAAAAAAGGAGCCCTATCAATGTGCTTCGCTTATTATGATTGACGATTGATGATTAAGTCCTCCAGCTGACACACACCACCAAAGCCGGTGAGTTGGAATTGGATGTGACACATACACAGTTCTGCGTGTTAGGTAATTCGTTGACGAGGGGCCAAATTCATTTATGGAACAGCGGTATTGGCAGGCGTGGACACTCTCTGCAAAAACAACGATAATCACAGAGGTTTGGCGCGGCGTGACAAGGACTCTTCAGGGAAAGGCCCTTACACGCTGCTTTGTTGGCCGTTCCTCCCTAAGATGGAGGGAAACATCCGCCACTGTTCTTAAGATGAGAGTCGCTCGGTGCGGGAGGGGTAGGGGTAGGGGGGGCGGGGGGGGGAGCTTCGTGTAAGGTGTGGATGAGGTTTAAAGGGCTTGATTAGCACTTGTTGGGTCTGTTTTGATGGAATCGCTCGCGGCTCATTACAATATCTGGAATGTGTAGATTTTTATAAATATAAATTCAGCCATACTTATTTGGGAGGAATAAGTGATTTTCCTCGGGTTTTTTTGCGTGGAATTGATGAAATAAAGGCTCTGATAAATCCCCTGTAATGAAACATGAGGGGGACCCTGTCTCAAGCCATTTAATCTCTTTTCGCATTCTCCATTTTTTCTGCTAATGAGCCTTATTGACAATCAAACAGAAGCTGTCATCCCCCAGGATGCAACACTCCCAGCCCCTGCGTGTTTGTCATAGTGTCCTGGCAATCAGAGCTGCCTGCAAGACCAGGCTGGCAGTTAGTGGTTCTCACAGCAGCACTGCCTGAAAATGGCACACTTCCTGTAGAGTTGCAGCTGCCACCTCTGCTACTTCCATTACTTTCTATAGCATGCAGATGTTGTATCAACATTCCCTGCCAAGGGGACTGCAATAACTGTGAGATTCATGCCATGTTTCAGAGGCACGTCAATTTCTCAAGTGGCACAATTAAAGAGGGAAATACAGTACCAGGTTTTTCACAGGCGCTGAAATCGGAAAAGGGCTTTTTCACTTTTTTTTTTTTTTTTTTTTTCCAAAAGGGGGGCTGTTTCATAAGGGTTCAGAAATCCACCCGATTTTTACTGCCCTTTTCCTGAGTTGAGCTGTTCTGTGAGCCTTTGTGAGGCAGACCTGTCGTGACCCACAGCGGATATGGAAATGGGGCTAAGGTTTTATGGGCCAAACGGATTGGACACAGTCAAGCTCAGGGGGCATGAATATTGGATGTTATTTCTGGTCCCTTTTTATGTAATCCATTGCCAATACATTATTAATAGATGATATCATATCCAGAACTACTGGACAAAGCACTACAGAGGGGTGCTATGAAAGGAGCTCTATGTGGAGGAGGCTGTGGCAGAAAATACAGTTCAAGTGATATTATTTTATCACCGTAGCCTAACACTCCCTGACCAGGCAATCTTTACAGTGTAATTTTTGGACCAAGTGAAGTTCATAGAAGGGAAATATAGTGAACACTGTATTTCTACCAGGGGTAAATCCTGCATTTGTGGGTTTGAGATGCACTGAAACATTGATGAAGTATCAAATGACACCCAAATACAAGTTTAATGGATTTTGAAGCACTGGGATACTTTGCTCATCCTCCTTGACTGCAGTGAGTGAAGTGGAAATCTTTGCGAGGATCTAGAGTTTTCCTTGCAAAGCTGAGTCCCAGTGTATAGTAGCAGGGGAGCAGTGTCTTATCTGATGTACCGATTCACAGACAGGAGACTGCTAATGTGGGACTCTATTTTTTTTTTTTTTTCTTAAAAAAAAAGGGGGTCAGAATCCCTGTTTTGATTCAAACATGGAGTCGTTCAAAAAAAGGTCAGAGCCCCGTTCTGATTCATTGTCATCTCCCAAGTTATGATCTCTGCTTGTGCAGTTTTTATGAGTCACAGCAGCAGTATCCCACTCATGTATAAACTTCACGAGAGTTGCAACCGCCTCTCTTTTTTTTTTCTCTCCCTCTCTCTCTCTCTCTCACCGACCCTTCGCAAAACACATCACTCAGCGGTTACACAAATCCTGTCTGTCCAAGAGCAAATCCTTAAAAAGTACTCCTCAGCACTGGCCATCGAGCAGAGGAGATAAACTATCGTCCACCTTTTAGTTTTATGGCCCGCCTCAATATACTGTACACATATTGGCACAAAGGTATTATCACATCAACATCCATTAAAAGTGGATGTATAAGCCCCTCAATAAGAGTTACATAGGGAGTGGATGCGTAAGGTAATATTCCCTTTTTAAGGTCAGTTTGAATTGTTTTCTCTCATGGGAAACGGCAGATTGATAAAGAGCAAACAAAACCTCTTTTCTGAATGCGTGTCCTCCATGGCCTCAATGAAGGTTTCATTCCTTTATATCATCCAGCCCAATTCCCAGCATGCACGGCCATTGTGGCTCTTTCAACTGGAGCTCTCCATTGACTGGCTCATTGTCCGGCCGCTCTTTTGTGCGCGCTATCACCGGAGCACAATCTTTCACCTGAACAGCACAGGAGCGCCCGGCCTGGGTGTGCTCACGTACTTGAAGCCACCGAGTCGCCCATGCAGATGCCAGGCAGGCTCCGCAAATTAACCCCCGGCGCTAATTAAGAAATAGCCGGCGTGCACATCAACTTTTTAAAAATCTCCGGTGATGCTTGTTAATAACGCGGGTTATTTGTCATGCTCGGGCAGCCTGCGTCAGACAGAGATGTTCAATATTACCGCTCAGGCTTATATTATTGAGAGGAAGGGTTTTTTTTCTTCTTTTTTTTTTTTTGAAATATAACAATGCACGAGCAGATGTTTGAAGCGTGGCCCTCGGCAACACAAGGCTAGTTAAGATCGATATTGCTTTCAATATTTCTTTCCTTTGACAGATAACCAGTACTGAGGAAAGTCTTGATAAGAGTGGCAACATATGGATGTGGCGAGCCTCGCTCTCTTTTGATTGCGTGACCCCGTGACCTTTGCCTGCGTTTGAGAGGGAGGCAGCCACATGGTATGGTGGGGGTCTGTCAGGCTCTGGTTATGGGGCATTATTGACCCAGGATTTATAAATATTTAATGCACACATTAAGATCATGGTGGAGGGTGGCCATTAGAGTTCTCCAATAAAGAGGCTCTCACGATGATTGAGTGGTGTGGCAGCGCTAGTAGCTGGTCGTTGGGTACAGAGAAAACCTGCTGAGACAATATACTGTACCTCCAGCCTGCCTGGCAGGCTCCGGAGCTCTTAAAACTGGCAACAACTGAGCAAACTTGTCGTTTTTTTTCTACCCCCACAGAATTGTCCTCTTTTTTTTTTTTCTTCTCCCACCTCAGCTGGTTATTGTTTCTGCGATGAGCGACAGTTTCCGTGGTTTCATTTATTGGTGCGGTTAAGACAAAATAAATTTACAGTTTGTGCAACATTTTGCCACTGAGCAAGAGAGACAGCAGTGAGCGAGCGAGGCGATAGATCCGAACCTGTGTATGTGTATCTGAAACAGATAATGCAATGTCAGGAAGCAGATGTGTGGCTATTGTTATCAGACACATTGGATTATCGAGGGAATGATTTGGAGCACGGGGCGATCGCGGCTGAAAATTAAATCGCTCTTTTGAGTGTATCTGTCCTTTGCGCTATCAGCAGCTCCTGGACTATCTCGCCGTGCCTGCGAGAGCCGTGCATGCCGGTTGACATAATAAGCTGTGATATGCTGATTGCCACTCAGGTCGCTGTCGTTTAATTGTGCATTAAAGGGAGAGGTGGCCTCGGACAATGTTGCCTTGATGAGAAATTGACATTTTGTGACCTGCTCTCTGCGACCACTCAGGATGCCAGATAAGATGCTCAGTTGTTTTTAAGGAGAACCACTATTCTTCCCTCAAACACTTCTATCCTTCTGTTTGACCCACTTGATGAGTATAGATTTCACAGTGGCCCCCCTTTCAGCGCTCAAACTATAAGAGGTTCAAAACGATACCAGCCCTTATAGACAAAGGATAACCTTGCTCTTTCAATGTATTGATTCTTTATTAACTAGGTGGCTTAATGCAATGAAATGAGGGATTTGAATGAGCCCCATTTGGGGTGCTTTGAATAAAAAGCTTGCACTGTTTATGAATGACTACAATGAACCTTTGAAGCACCACAGATGCAGGATATGCTGATACAAAGACCAGTAGGAATATGTCACAATGTCAGAGTGCTGTGCTGAAAGAATATGAGTTAAGAGCAGTTTTTCATCTTTTATGGATGTTACACTTTTCCACAGGTTTCAAACAGTTATCTCTATGGCAAAGTCTAAACACTACAACTTACAGACGAATCACAGGTTTGTCCTCAGGAGTGTCTACTGTCTTTTCTTTTTTTTTTCTCTGTTGTCCTGATTGTCAGTTTGTCTGCCAGCCAAACTGTACTTGAAACTGAAGAAGTCCACAGTTGAGGAGCTATGGTGTTTTTACTGAAAATTTTAATAAAACATCACTTATTCATTTCTGTTTCCATTCCAAATGTTGACATTTTTAAATTTTCTTCCCTGTAAACACATGTAAGCTATGTGGCAGAGTCATAAGTGGTGAGTAAAAATGACTTCTATACATTCTACAAAACAGAAAAAAATACAACCACAAATGGAGTGTTTTTTTTATCTCCAAGGTTGTCCCTCATGCACATTAGTCTCTATTGGATCTTAACAACTATCATATGGGTCACAAACAATTTATTTGACAATACAACCAACAAAGTTTTCTCCAAAATGGTCTGTATAGATAATTTAAAATCAATATAAAAATAAACAATGAAGTTTGACTTCCCCTTTAAAAAATGGACAGAGAGTCTTGACGGAGTAACACAAATTTTTGAGGATACACATGAAATATATGCACATTGCATTTCATCAAATACAAAAAGAAAACAAATGAAGGCAACAGTTCTTGGCTGAATTATCTGTGCTGCATCACTATATTAAGGGCATGACGATTAATACATACATAATGAAAAGCAATATACAAAATTTCCGAGATAAATACATTATTTATAGTTGATATGTTACAAAATTTCCCTCAGTGAGCGCAAGTGTGTATTTGAACAGAAATATGACAATGAACTACTATACGCCTACATTCTCAATGGATTTTAATTTTGTTTTTTTTAAATGTTTTTTGTTGATCTAAAAGAACATGAAAAAGACAGATGTATAAATATTTAGCACAAGTTTGGCAATATCACAATAGTCTACAATTTTTAACCACATATAAAACACATAAGGGAGTTGGAGCTAGAAGGGGGAGACTGCTCCTCATCAACAAGAAACAGACTTCACAGTAGCCTAGGAATGCATTAATATACAGTGCTAGCAAAAAAGTTGAAAAACATGGCAAAACACACTTGCTTAAAAGGAAGCTCTAGACATGGAAGTACATCATATTCATCAACAGAGCAGTGTTTTGTACACGTCAGTGTGCTTGTTGAATCAAAGAGGATTTTTTTTTTTTTTTACTTTTGAAGATGAGTTCTAGCTACAATAAATTACAAAATTTAAGTTAAAATGCAGGAATGAAACATGATACAACCTTACCCACCCAGCCCCACCCCTTTTTACTCGTATTTGTTGTACTTTTATGATCAATTTTCTACATTATATATCTCATATATTTTCCAGTTGAAATTCAAACTGTCTTGGCCCCTGTGTATTTTTCTCACACATAAAAATACAAAAAGTCACATTATAAAGACACACAACTGTTGTGAATCTATTAAAAGAGAGTTGAAACAGAAAAACAATTTCTGAAGTTCATTGGCAAATGTACTGTACATCAGTGTTTTTACTTTACAACCAGATGGTGAGTCCACAGAGTCCCTTCCAGTATTGAACGTGTGTGGTTGATTGGACGTATCCAAGGCCGAAGCGCAACCCGACAAGGTATACAAAATAAACCCTTCATCATCCTGTGTCCTCTTCAGGGGTGATAAAATGGGGGGAAAAAAATAATCAAACAAACCAAAAAAAAAAAAAAAAAATCCCACAGAGAAAAAAAATATTGTTCCTCATGAAATCCTTTTTTTCTGCAGGTTTTTGCGAAAAGTCACTTAAAAGAAAAAAAGAATCATTTCTTTCTTTTCTTTTTTTTTTTTCTTCTTCATCTTTAAAAACAGAACAAGCGGTTGACTATACATTACACCAGCGTTTTGCTGTGTGCTGAGGGGGTGTCCTGTGAAGTGGTAGTGTGTAGACTGGTGCTTGAGATGATGAAAGTGCATTTACATTGGAGGGACAACCAGGCCGGACATGGCTGGAAAAAAGAGAGACAGGAGGGAAATTAGTTCACTGGGGCTAAAACATACATGGATATAAAATTGAAAATTTACTAAAATCTTGCAATTCTGTGTATGTGCATGTGTGTGTGTGTGTGTGTGTGTGTGTGTGTGTGCTGGTGCATGTGTGTGTGCGCGTGCATGTGTGAGTCCAGCCATCTGACGCTGCACGAGTGCGTGAATGTATGCCTTAATGTCCCTGTTTGCGTATGTGCCTGTGAGTGTTTGCCGTGTCCGCCGGCCTGCTGCTGCTGCACGTCCTCCTAACGGGGCGGGAGTCAGTGGGGTGGGGGGTAGGAGAGTTTGAAAACCTCCCTCCTGCTCTGACATTTCAGCCCCCAGCATGCCAGTCTTGCTATGTGTGATATTTCTCCTGGCGTTGGGGTAATGGCAAACAGTGGCCCAGACTCCCAGGAGACGCGGCCGTGGTGACGGCAGAGCAACAACACGGTCACTTCCCACAATGCCACAATGCTACAGTACTAGACACTCCTCAGACTCCCCTCAGATTCCTCCTATCGCCTCCTCTTTTCCCCCTCCTCCTCCTCCTCCCCACATCTCTTTATCCTTCAACTCTCCAAAGCTGTACAGCGCATTAGTCCTACGTTTCCACATTCCCCAAGTCGTGCCTCCGCGTCATTATCTGAGAGAGATTAGGCAAGATCAAAGGTAGCTTCCGTTATTTTACCAAGACCATCTGCTTAGGATATCATTAGCAACTGTACCTCACCCTGAGAGTTTATATATTCAGTATTTTCACACGTTTTAACAATTAGGCGACTAGTGAAGTGCTGGGATGATATATTATTATATTGCTCTGAGTATATTTGTAGAGTCATGGTTGAAATGCTTTTAAGTTTGCCAGCGCAGATGATGGCAAGGCATTGCTCATTAATTTCTGCACAACATGTATTAATAAGTATGAACGTGTAGCAAGATGAACTTTAATTTCCCACTTCATTAAGCCCAATGTTATTAATCTTGGGGCACACACTACGGCTAAGCTTGTTTTCAAAGCAATCATGTTGGTCATGACACATGCACAAAACCTAATAAACATAATTACTAAAACAATTCGGGGGAAGGTCTTTTCCTGCGACATCGGAGGGGATCATTTGTACGAAAGGGCAACGAGGATGTACGCCGGCGTGTATGTTTGCACAGACGTGAGACGGCAGTCCTGCACAGCACTCGTGTGATGTGTGTGTATATGTGTGTGTGTGTGTGAGTGTGTGAGTGTGTGAGTGTGTGTGTGTGAGTGAGTGTGAGCTGAAAGGTGTAAATTGGCCTGTCAAAATGCATATATTTGTAATGATTAATCCCTCACCAAACCGGACAGAGGCCTGAGCAGCGGTATCTGACCAGTAGTCCGTAGGGAAGGGATGAGGGGGTGAGGGGGGCTCACCTTGCAGTCCGTTGCCGTTGGCGCTGGTGCAGGAGGGGGGTGGGGAGGCCTGGGGTCGGACCACAGGGGCGAAGGCGCTCTTTTGTTTAACTGCGGAGACGATAGGGAGGGAAAGAGGAAGGCGGGAGGGGGGGAGAGAGAGTGAGAACGTGCTGTGAGTGGTGCCGGAGAGAGGGAGAGGGCAGTTAAGGTAAGGCTAGGATAGTATTACTGCCAGGGGGGATACACGATCAGTACTCACAGGCCCCTACCATCAACATCTTGTCCGGTTGAACAAATACAGGTGGCATATGGCGAAACACACATAAAAATGAATATTTCCCCTCCTCTCGCGCTACACGTGTGTTCTCCGAAGTGCTAAAACTAAACAAGCCCCCGTGAATGAATAGTAATATATTATCACCATCAATAATGTTATAACCCTGTCAGAAGTGATTCATAGAAGTGAAAACGAATGTGGGAGCTGGAATTAAATCAGCAGCAGCTTAGTGCTACTACGGCGTGCGATAGTGGCAAGCTACTCACTTCCATATGGGGAGTTGGCAGAGGATCCGTTGAGGAACCCAGGGGAGCTTGGCACTCCCAGGTTCATACCGGCATTGCCGTAGCCATTCATGCTGTTGCTGACGGTGTTGTAGCTCGACTGCTGCGGGGTGCTGCTGGAGATGTAGCCCCGGGGGGACACGCTGCTGGTGTTCCGGCTGTAGCCCACTGAATAACACGGGTGGGAGAGGGAAAGGGAAATTCATTCATTTCTTCTTCTGCTTTTTTTTTTTTTTTTCTCTCCTTTCCATCTGTACAGTATTTACCAGGGAAATGTTCACTGATTACACTAAATGATAATGGAAATTTACTGCTGCAATCAAACATTTTTATATCACCACATACTGCAGATGCCGGTTTAATAAGAAAAGAATCTGGCTCTTAATTAGACTCTTTAACTGTATACTGTAGGTGAGGATGGGGGCAGTGAACGCGGCATTCGAAAAACATAATTTCTATCCGTTCTTCTCATTTTAATGAGTGGGAAAGAAAAGACTTAAATTTGACTATTTCTCATATTCCTACCAAAAAAAAAAAAAAAGAAAAAAAAAACAAAACCCTGGAATCCCCTTAAGGACCGCCAGCGGGTCCCTGGACCCCACTTTTGAGAACCGCTGACTTATGGAGCCGTATCCTAAATCACATACCTTGGTCATTCCCTTGTGACTCAGACACATTGACTGCTAGCTGGCTGCTGAAGGAGTTGACTCCCATCATGCCGTGGGAGGCTGTGTTAGCGAGAGAGGGGATCTGGTTGTGGTTGCGGGGAACGCTGTACAGGGCCTCGGCGATGTCAGCTGCCCTCTTCAGAATGATCTCCTGAGAAGCGCAGAGAAGGCAGAGCTTTTGTTATTTATGTTTTCTTTCTTTTCTTTCTTTCTTTTTTTTTTTTTTACAGCTGTGCTCTCGCTTTGATGCATAGTCCGTGGCTGTATGTTAACGCATGTAGCCTACATTGTTCCAGATTTAGTGGTGGAAAATACCCTTTGGTGATACCATCAGTAAATTTTCAATGGTTTCATGTGTGGCGGAGGCAGGGGGCAGCTGCAACGGTGGATACCGACCTGATTGTTGTGGGGCATTCCATACAGGGCTTCGACGAGATCGGCCGCCCTCTTCAGTAACACCTCCTGACGTGGAAAAACAGGCAGAGCAAACGTTGAGGACCGGGCACATATTATGTCGGAGACCCCAGTGGTCGGCACAGCAACAAACAATATCCAAAACAACATTACGCAGCAGGGCTGTGGAGAGCTTTGCAAAATGTTTACATATTCAACCGCTAAATAAAAGCCAGCCTGATTTAAGAGGCGCGAGTGCTGCATTTATACCGCGCTACCACTTTGCTCCTTCCAACCATGCAGAGCAGTGAATAATGTTCCCTATCTTAATTAAACTGGCATAGTCCTTTAAAAACAACACCTCACCCCTGATTCTGGGCTTCACGTTTGCTCTGGAGTTCAGCGCCGAGTCCCCTCTCTTCAGAACAATAAAGTGAATTAGCTCTGGGTTAATCTAGTTCTGTTGTAATGACATTAAGGAATTTTTCAATTAACCTCTTTGACTGGCTGTTGCAAAGGACTTCACAAATGACTTCCCATCCAGCAAGAGCTGGGTGCTTGTGCCTTGGGGACACGGATGCTCAGGATGTGGTCTTATCCATGTCTGCATGCTTGCCCCCGCTTGACAATGCGGATTAGCTGTGTTGCTCTGGCTCTTAACACTGAAAATGAGTTGGCCCCGGATCCCGTTTCCCCCCACTCTGTTTCGGGCTTTCAGCAAGGTGGGGTTTGGCCCGCTTGTGTGTCTTTATCTGCTCTTTGAATTCGGCACTTACAATTAAATCCCTCTCAAGCAACCAGACTGCTCTCTTTGTTTTCTATAATACAGAAGGCAATATGCTCTATGAAAACCCTCTTCTCCTTTTAGAGTGCATTTAATCTGACAAAGGCAAGTTGCAGACATGGCTGTTGCGTGTGTTTTTTTTAAAATGCTCGCTTGTTGTCACCTGCTGTAGAGCAGAGATTTGTCGACTGTGCTGTTAGAACCCTGGTTAAAAGCAATGCAAATCTGTCACCAGAAACATCTCAGATGGCGCTTGTTTTCTTCCCACATTCGCTGTGTTTTCTTTTGCGGGCCTCGGTAATTTGTCTGAAGTGTTCCATCACTTGGCAATAGCAGTGTGGGATTAAGACGGCAGCTGCCGTAAATGAATGTAAACACAGCCTTCGCGCCTTCAAACAGCGGCCTCCAAGACTTGGCCTGCATTTCCAAGGCACGGCGTGCGTAGTGTGTACGGAGTGTGTGTATGGGCCCTTTCATCCTGAGGAGCATATCTACCACAGCCCTTGATTTATCAAGATGAATCACAGTAGAAGCCACTTCCAGCGTGTGCCATGCTCTCTTATAGAAACATATCGCTTAATCCACCCCAAGTTACCGGATGGGTGGCTCTTAGAATGGGCATTTACCTCTGAAATTGGTGTGTATGCTCAACGTTGCATGCATCTAGTTTGCATACAAATAAAGAATTATGGTTGTCGTGAGGCAGGTAGACTAAATGAGAGGACCAGCTGTCTTGATGTGTTCTCATCAGGCAGAACAGATTTCTCTCTCTCTTGCTGAGTGAGATAAAGTGGTTTTCTTTCTTTTTGTCTGCAGTTAATAATTACCAATAATCTATTCTATCATATTTCAAGATCTCCTACATGGCTCTCAATTTTAAACAACAATTAAAGCAATTAAGACTGTCGCGTTCACAAGCCATGTTTCATTCTCTGTAAAACGTCCTCTCCCTCCTTGTCCATATGGTACTTTGCAGCAGTGACATAAGGACAGCTTGGAAAAAGGAGGAGAGAAAACGATATTGCCTCTCATCCTTAATCTGTCGTTTACCGCGTGGTGTCTTAACTAACCAAGCTGACTCGCAAGGCTATGCTTAAGTGGCAACCTAGTCATATCCGAGGATGATGAGAAGTGCTGCACCCAATCAAGGAAGAAGTTTGTTTTCTTCTGACGAGACGCTTTCATGCGTATCAGCTCACGCTGTGAATACGATTAACACGGAATAGTGTTCTGAGGGCATTTCCATGTAAATCTCAATACTACTCCAGCATAAGTGTAATTGGCTTTCTTGTCATGGAGACATATCAGAACACACCATGTTAAATTGAAACAATTAAAGGCCTCAAATGATTTCTGTTGTTCTGTGACAAATGCGTGACAGATTTCTGCTATTGTTTGCCGTGCTTTGCATAAAGGTCCCGTGTTCAACAACTGTTTAAATGGGGCTGCTGAGATGACAGATCACCCAAGATTTAGAAGCTGTTTCCCGTTATTGCCGAGAAGAGGGGAAAAAAAGAGAAAAAGAAAGGAAAAAAAAAAAAAAAAAACAGAGAGGAAGCCATAACAAATGATGTGTTATAAAAAATATCTAACAATAAGGAGATGTGGTCTAAATCAGCCCGAATGCGATTCTTCAAGCACTAGATTAACATGGATGTTGTATTTATATTATCACAGTTAATAAAAGAGGGCCTAGGTTATGTAGCTTGGAGTGCTAATGCCATTATAAAACTGTAAGGCAATTACTCTGTTAGCTCTAGCCTGAGGTAATGAATGCATTTAGAAGCATAGGGCCATTAGATGAAGGTACTTCAAAGAGCACAGGAAGAGAGATTCATTTAAATACATGGGTAATTGCTTGACATGAACACATTTGTAATATTTTCTCCTTGTGGATTACACAAAGAATTGGAAAAGAATGGGCTTATGCTCATTTTGGGAGGAAAGAAAAGAATCCAAAGCAATCAGCTTAATAATAAAACAATATTGAGTTTCCACTTTTAATTTCATAATGAATCTAATTTGTTACAGAAGAGAGAAATTGAGTGTGATATAATGTGATATCCAGTCTATTTGTCCATTACTGCCAGAGGGCACAAAATGGTATTATAAATTGTCTTTTTTATATTATGAATAGAAAATTGTTTTATAACAAGATCTTAAAAAGGAGGGTGAATTCCAAAGTCTCTCTTCACTTAACGCGATGCCCGCAAACCAATCTCCTTTCTCATCACTTGACTGCTCACACTTATTACTTTCATATTCACCCTGGACTTTGCATTGAATTTTTATATCTCCACTCCTCCCACAGGGTCAGACTGTCATCTACGATGTTGTCTTAGAATTACGAGGTAAACTTCAATCAGAGGCAGCTTCCCCCCTTTTTTCTCTGTGTAGCAACAATATTAGCGTGCATCCCTTGCTATCCATGAGCACTCCCATATTGGCTTTCTGTCTCCTTACAATTACCACGTGTCTTACTGGTCCCAGGGAGAAGGCTGGTGGAAATCAATATAGCGCAGTAATATTATCAACTGGAGGGTGAAGTCATGGGAGGGGGGGGTGGTGGGGGGGTAGAGGCGGTGAGTGGGCTTGGTGTCGATTTGCCTTTCTGCTAATGCACACCGCGCGTCCTCCAGCTTTATCTTCTTTTTATAGAGTCTCCCTACCTCACCTGCACCCTGTAATGGCTGTTCTCTATATGCCGTTTCTGTTCTCATTCCAAATGTACATGCCAGCCGCAGCCCGCCGCCGGCTGTTTTATTGGGAATGTGCTTTTGACCCCGAGAGCTGACCCTCAGATGGCAAGCTTAACAATGACGAATCACTTGGTGGGATCATTTACATGCCCCCTGAACCCCATATTTGGGTCCATTAGAGAGCAAATCAAATATTTATGTTGTTTATTGGAAGTGCAGGGTTTCATCTCACTCTGTGATTGTTTCATGCAAAGGCTGCGAGACCGTGCTATATTAAGTATACGCGCGCCCAGGAAACTAATCTCGGGTCCAGTGTCAAAATCTGTCTCACCGCCAGCCGGTGCTTTGTATTCAAAGGGAAGAAGTGAGGTTCCTCTGTAATAAAAGCTGTGTTTAACATTGTTGCTCTCTTTGTTCCAAAGATGGGGATTTCGCAAAGACACTGTGACTTTATAAAATTGAAACGGTGTAGCTAGATTGACCAGTGAAGCCTGCGGAGATAGAGAAAGCCATGTGGATATTAAAGGTAAGTGTACTTTACCTTTTGGTCTACGTTTACAGTTGAAATTAGAGCAACATTTCATGTCTGGGTGTTGTTTCCCGTCTCCACAGGGACTAGGTCTAATTGAAACACTTCATATACCGAACCAGGGACTAGCTGTGATGTTCCATTTCTCCACATTGCCTCGGTCAAACGTCTATAGCTACCACACAGCCTGTTCTTTATTAAATTGTCCGTTGGACGTTAATGATATTGCTGTGTTGCATGCTGGGATTTAATAGATAAGGTCTTTAAAGGTTTTACAGTATTATTAAAACTCTGAGGTGGCCACCACTTTACTGCATGCCAAGGGGTTTTGAATGTACTAATCAGTCATATTATTACACTTGACACATCTGGAACGTCAGTCACCAAAATTGTTACTGGCAGGGTAGCAATTAGTGAAAAACACACAGATAGATGTTATCAATAGGAAATGGGAAAGAGTCAAAGAATCAAAGGGAATGAAGGGAGCAAAAGAATCAAAGAGTTTCTGCAGGGGAGGGAAATTGAAAAAGAAAAAAGAAAAAAGAAAAAAAAAATTGTGCGCACCGAAGTTTTCATGCTCGGGTCTTTCAATATGGCAGCCTATTCATGTGCCACACCAGTGTGTCTAAAACTGATGGGGCTTTCAACTCCTTCACCCAGGTTCAAAAGAAAACAATAAGAAAGCCAAAGCATAATAACATGCAGTCTTTGTCTATTAGCTGCAGTAAGACGAGGGGGTTTACGGCACAGGGTTCTGTAAACAAAAGATTAAACCAAATCGAGCTGCAGAAAATGAAAGGAAAACATGAGTGGGGTAATGAGGGCGCAGACGTCGTTTCTGACCAGATTACCATCTCCACAGACTACTGGAGAGGAAAACGCCTGATTGAGCTATTTTACCACACAGAGAGTTTACGCCTCTCCCCACACACAAAACCAATACCATTACCACGCTGGTTAGTGGGGTAAGCCACATATGTGAGGCAAAGCTGTCACGGTTTGGGGTCACAGTGCTCAGCGTTGATGGTAATGTTGTTTTGTTTATTTGTCACATTCGGAGCATTACGGCGTTATATCCCAGACAGCTCTGTCTCGTGGCTGCTCTGTGGTTGGTTTTTTTTTTTTTTTTTTTGCTTTTGCTTTTTTTTTCCCGTGCCGCAGAGACACCGTACTGACCTTTGGTAACCTCTCAGGATCGCCGGGGTGTCTGGGGATGACCTTCTGCAGCCTCTGGAAACCATAGTCGATGGTCGGCTCGTTCAGGGCTGGAAGACGAGAGAAACGGGGGAGAAGAAGACGAGAATTAGACCTGTTTGCTAGAGACAGGGGAGAGACTAATTGAGAAATCTGTTGGAATTTACAGCACAAAAGTCATTTCAGAATGCCTAATTTCAAAGAAACCTCAGGGGCAAGACGATGTTTTATGAAACAGAAAGAGGAGGGGGGGCCGGGTGAGGGGGGGCAGAAAATGACACAGGCTGCCTCCGACACTTGTGTCACCAAGTGTTATTCCATTAACAGCCGTGATGACCTACATCAAGCCTGAGAATCCTTCGGAAAGGGGCCCCGCCCCCTTTTTATCTGCTTGGGAATATTGACTACAGCAAACTACATAGCGGGGGTCTTTTAATCTAACAGAGCTTTAATAATCTGTGAAAGGCTGTCCACACATTGATCTAGTGTAAGTTGCTGTCATTTCACCCCTCTGCACCGACTGTACTGCAACACTGGGCCCGTGAAATACGGCGGCAGATCCCATGGAGCCATTAATCTCTCCCACCCCTCAAATAGTAATCTGGGGCATGAGGCATATTGGGCGATGAATCAGAGGCACAAAGTAAATGAATCATAACCCAGACTTTGGTGAGAGCGGGGCGTTTTATGTCTGACAGTCCTAATGGGTAATTGAAGGCTTCCTTACAGCTCCGCCTGATTCTAAACAATCATGTGTACACTCATAGGCAGGACACGGCAGGGGGAGGGAGCGAGGGAGCGAGGGAGCGAGGGAGGCAGCGAGCGAGGGCGGGAGGGCAGAGGAGAGAAGGAGGGGAGGAAAAAGGAGGAGAGCAGTGTAAAAGGGGGAAGGAACGACTTAATAGAGAACATCACTTCTCAATGTAGATATCATTTTCAGGAGAGTAACTCCGCCGAGCAAGGCGCTTCATAAATCAATGGCTTTCTATGGAGACTAATAAGAGCTGCCTGCCTCTATTCATTGTTCAGCCTGTAATTTGGCCCATCACTCATTACTCAGCATGTAATTTCAGCATTAACACCGCACAGCTCGCTGAACCTGCTGAACACCAGAGAATGTGAAAGCAAGTGAACACACACACACACGCGCACACACACACACAGAGAGAGAGGCAAGGCTGAGCCACCGAAGCACAAGCCAGGGAGTCGCGGCAGGAAAATGAACATTTAAGGGCTCCTCTCACTCTTTCTTTTGTTCCCTTTCATCTGAACACACACACACACACACACACACCTACTGTACCCACTCACGCATACATACTGTAGCCGTGTACTAACACATGCACCGCTTCTGCCAAAACCCCCGAATACAGTAATTGCCAGCTCGACCGTGATCAAATGGAGCAATTATGTGTTCAAGCATGGACAATGCAGGGTGCTAATCGATAAGCGGGGATCCAGCCTTCAGATACGGGCCCTACACCGGGCCCCGGCACACCTGAATAAGCCCTCACACGCCGCGACAACATACACTGCTGGAAATCTGATTTGACATGTCATCACGCGTCCCCGAAACGACAAAGGTCCGCTCTGTGGAATGTGGGCGAACGCCATCTTCTCCTTAATAAAGGATTGATCTGCCGTATTGATCGTACATGACAAGGCTGTAGCGAGGAATTTGCCCCCTTTCTTTTGTTATTTCCACCCCCCCTTTTCTTATCTATGCACTCTGGCAGTCCCACACATCTGTGTGTGTGTGTGTGTGGGTGTGTGTGTGTTGCCCGGGCCGAGAGCGCGAGTGCATGTGCGCGGCGGCAGCCCCCTTGCCAGACCCCGCTGCTCAGTGTGATGTAAATTGTGTATGTGTAAAAAGCACTCCATAATCAGGCCATCCATCATCAGAGGCTGTCAGTGGGCTCTCTCAGGGTGATACATCACGCTCTCCTGTCCTCTGCCTCAGCTGGGGCCTACACAACCCGCCAGGCATGCTGGGAACACAGCCGGAGAGACGTACAGTACAGGACGAGACCTAGGTTTCGGCGAGGAGAGGCGTTCTGTTTGATGTGCCTCTCCAATGATAATGATGCCCTACTGTAAATGCTGGACCTGAGAATTATGATGAATGTGGTTTTGGAGGGTAAGGGTACCCTGGCGTACCCTCAGAGCACGGCTCAAGCTGAAATTTATCAGCGTTTTTTTTTTATCACAGCTTACAGCACCCAAACGCCCGCATGTGGAGGATTTTTTTTTTTTTAACAGTGTCAAACGGAGAAATCACATTCGAACTCGGCCGCGGTCTGGGCTTTTAACAGGCGGCTCGGCGGTTTTCCTGCAGGCGGGCGCGGGGCCCGAGCGTCAGGCGTGATCTCCGCGTGTCGACATGTCGCCATCTCATCTATCATGGAGATGATCTTTGTAACAACCCCGGCGTAATGAAATTGGTGACACGGGCCGCCATCTGCTATTGATTTCATGCAAATGCTTTTGACAGCTGATGGAGACTTGCATTAGCGCTAAACGGTGCTGTCAGCTGATGAGTTGACAGTTTTGTAGTCGCGGCATGTACACTGGGCGCAGACAGACACAGACAATGTCAATAATCCTGTAAGAGCCGCTGATGATATATACTGAGCACTTATATTGAATCTGGAGAATAAATGTGTTATGTGTGTATTCATCGCGTTGCCCCGCGCATTTTTTTCCTCCCCGAGCAAAGATTTTCTTTCATCCGCTGAGCTTTTACAAGAATCATTGGGACCACTCTTCGTACTTTTTTCTCACACCCCACGCATTGACAGCAGCCCCCCCCCTCCAGTTGACTCCCACCTCTTCACCCCCCGTGTCTTTTTTTAATCCTCGGCGCGTCACTATGTTCCAACTTCGCACTCTGTCGTAAACTTTTTTTACTCTCTCCAAAAGATGCGACGGGCAAAATCTGGCTCGCCGGTGCCCTTGCATGACTCCGTGTGCGCCGCCGAAATTAGTTTGGCCCTCCTCGTCCTTCCAGCACAATATGGTGAAACAGGAGGGGGGCCGAGGGTGTGGAAGGAGCGTGCCCCCCCCCCCATCTGCCCGCACCCTTTTTGCCCCCCTCCTATAAGGACTCTGAGTCGCTGCGAGGAAACATGAAACCCTCCACACACATCCCCATAAATCCTGCACTGGGTGGGGAGTCTAGCCGAGGGGGGAGGAGGGAGGGACCGAGGAAGGTGGTGGGGGGAACCGTGGGGGGAGGTATG
This sequence comes from Haemulon aurolineatum, assembly GCA_038406115.1. Lineage (NCBI taxonomy): Eukaryota > Metazoa > Chordata > Actinopteri > Lutjaniformes > Haemulidae > Haemulon > Haemulon aurolineatum. The sequence continues at coordinate 15,414,244 of JBCAUF010000044.1, read as the reverse complement.
ATAGGGGTGGGTGGGGGAGTCGGGGGGAGGGTGGGGGGTGTTCGCTGGCACGTTCCAGTCACGCCCGCTTCCCGGCTCGCGGCCAATCAATACCACTTTCCTGTTTTAGAGGCGGGTAATTATGAGGTGGAGAGATTGTGTGACCTCTCACCCCTGCTGCATTACTCGCCTGATATTAAGATAAATTGCCTGATTTTGGGTAAACATATGCTGCAATTCAAACTGTCAGCACTGGTTTGCTCAGGGATAATTTGTATTGATCTCCTGGCTTCTTCCCCATTTTGCTTACTGACCTCATGGATAATTAGAGAAAAAGAGACACGGGGAGGTAAGGCAGGGCTTGCATTTGAATACTTTGCAGGAGAGATGAAGAGCACATGGGAGAGGGGGGGGGTGGGACCGAGGGAACATTATGGACTAATAGAATTTTCATTTTCTCTCATTTTCTCCTCAGATTTAGACAGGTTGCATGTTTTGTTCAATTACGACGCTTATATCTTTTTTCCCCCCTGTCTGTGGTACATATACAAAGACATAATTGGCCATAGATTTGTTTCCACGGTCTGATTTCAGAGATGATTAGGACTTAACAAAAGTAATGAGAGAAAAAGTGACAGCAAATATGAAATTTAACAGCCTAAAAACCAGAAGAATCACTGCCACGATACCGAACGCGGTGACTGATTTCCTGACAAAGAAAAGAAAAAGAAAAGACTCGCTCCTTCCTTCTTCGCGGAGGGTTTTGGGAGATTTTTTTTTTTTTTTTTTCCCGGCGAATATTTCAGTCATTTTCTCACTCCTGAGAGCGAATGATCGTGTTTCAGAATATGAAGAGGTGGAATGCATGACTCGGTGTGCAGCTGTGACCATATCATTTCCAATTTTGAATATCAGCGCATGCTCACTGGCGGCGGTGGCAGCGCTTCAGTGGAAATTCCTCGGCCCCGGGAATGTGCACTTCCCAATCTTATTTTGATCTGACGCCTTAATCTGCCTCGTCCTTTCATGCTACAAACACATTTTCTCTGAGAGTCGCCCCCCCCCCCCTTCCCACCCCTCCACCCACACCCCCACACACCCCTCCTTTAGCCGCCTCAGCTCGCCACTCCACTTAAAATGTAGAGTGGATGGCGTGTACATGGCATCTGAGTGTGGTCTGCTGCTCCTTCTCCATGTTCTCTAGAAATAGGACACGAGTAACCGCTCTACAGGAACAGTGTAACATGGCCGACGTTGGCAGCCAGAAGTGCTTACATGGCAATACACCACTGTGTGCCCTCGGTCTATATGGGAGTGGATTGAACACATGTATTGACTTACAGTATCGGGGTATAAACATAGGGAAATGTTTGAGCAAAGCAGTAAATTTAAGGGAAATTGTTCCTTGTTAAGTCTATGAGGCTGAATGGAGGCTCGCACAGAGTACTAGCATTCCTGCCAGCCATTACAGCTTATTACGATAACTCTATCTTTCCAGGAGATAAAAACCTAGCCTTGTTGCCATTTGCCAGCTATTACTTTCGCTAATTATACTTAACTGCTTCGAGCTTATCTCCACTCCTCCTACACCATTGAGCAGTTATTTTTTTCTTTCCCCTTAACACAAATTAGAGGTGGAGTGGGAGTTGGAAAGGGGGAGACAGATAAACAGCACAGGCAGAAGTTCATTCAAGTGTTATTGCATTTGTGACTTGTCAAACAGTCTAACCGAAGCCTTCTAGGCACCTGCAGTCTGTTAGATGGATGCAGCTCAGAACGGCGTCAACACACATAACGACCTCGTCTCGCTGGTGTTTCGGCGGAGTCTGCCGGAGACGGTGGTAATGTCTTCTC
>JBCAUF010000044.1:15371456-15383273 GCA_038406115.1 Haemulon aurolineatum | reverse complement strand
CCCCCCCCCCCCCCCCCCCCCCCCCCCCCCCCCCCCCCCCCCCCCCCCCCCCCCCCCCCCCCCCCCCAAACCTTTTGTGTGTTGTGTCTGAATCTCCATCCAAATGAGGGGACATGTGTGCTGTGCCACGTTGCCAAGAGGAGCCCTGAGCCGTGTGCCCAGTGTCAGGTGGCAGCGGCTCACCCCTCAGCTACCAGGCGAAGACGAGAGTGAGCTCAGCTGGTGCCCACAGCCACTCACTTATTCTACTCCGCTGCACATTAAAGGAGCCCTCGAGTGGAGCCAAGCAACGCCAGCCAGCCAACCTGACAACAACACTCCACCTCCTCCTCATTTCCAACAGTTCCTCTTAGCGCTTCCAGGGACCCACCTTGGACCTAATGACGGCCGCTGACAGCCCGAAAAAACACCCGAGGAGCTCCGCTTCCCGTTCAGTTTAAGAAAGTAAAAGAAAAAAAAAAAAACGTCTCCTCCGTCATTTCGGAACCACGTCCGTGATTGCTACGCTACCTACGGGAAAAGTGAGTGTTTGCGAGGCGAGGGTTTTTTTTTCTTTTTGGGAGAGGTGGGTGTTTTTAAAGGCACCTGTGCGGCGGCTTTTTGAAGGGAGGAAGTGTCACCGGTGGAAGTGAGGAGGAGAGCAAGAGAGAGGAGTGGAAGAGATGGAGGGAGAGAGGGAGAGAAGGAGAGGGGTGGACTGAAGGGTCTTTGAAGGCCCAGTGTGTGAGAGAGAACAGAAGTGTGCCTAGCCCCAGGCAGCCTACGGCTCAGGCCCATTAGCTAGACTGACCTTGCCCGCGCCTTTGTCTTTGTGCTCTCCTCCCGCTGCTTCCCCTTCTCAAGCATTCCCTTTTTGTTGTCTCCGAGCGAGATTGGGAAGGGGGCCATATCTTTCAGCTTTCTAAACCTCCCAACCCCCCATCTACCACTCCACAGCTAACCCCCCCACCACCATACACACACGCACGCACGCACACACACCCCCCACGCCTTGCCTGGAGCTTGTGCCCCAGAGGGCTCGGTACAGTGACACCCCTAGCCGGTGGCCACCTCTGCCCCGCGACGAGAAACTTGGCTGGAGTGGTCAGTGCCCCCCCCCCGAAGACCCCCAGAGAAAATGCTACATATCAGGGGCCCCGAATCGTGGCGCTGCAGGCCGCGCATACGTGCACCCACTCTGGGCAGCCTGCCTCTTTATTGCCTGCCTCTCATTTGAGAGGATGGAGCTTGGCTGCCAAGTTTTGACACCGCCACATATGGCCTCCTCCATCAATCGGACTAATCAAGCATCAAGGGGAGGCAGGACCAGCTTAATTGCCAGCCAGATATAGCTGCTCTCACTTGACGTGCAACCTGAAATAGAAACAGGTCTGAGGAGACATGACAGAAGATAAATTAATACAGCCATTGTTCTAATAATTATATCAAAATACACTTCTTTACTCTTACTCTTAATCCACACTCTGCGCAAATAGCAGCTAATGCAATAGAGGCTGTTATTTCAACAGGAGAAATCAACACTATTGCAAATATTGCCTTAATATAGCGTCATCTTCTCATTAAAATGTGGATTATGTTCACATTTGTAATGTTTGCTACCTCAGGTTAGAGAAGTGTACAGTAAGTTGTTAGGGAGTTTTTTTTTTTTCGTTTTTTTTCCCTCTCCCCCCTTTTCCCATGCAGGCTGCAGTGCTTCGCTCCTCCAGAGTCCTTGAGGCGTTCTGCCTGCCTCTCTCAACTTCCTGTTTCCCTACACCCCCCACTGGGGCGGCAGCCACGGAATAACTTAGCACATGGAATGAGGAGGGGAGATCAACAGCAGTGATCCATTCATCTTGAGTTTCTCCTGTCACTCTCTCTCTTCCGTTTGTAAACACTGAGGGTCTGTGGTCAGAATGGCCTTTTGTCCACTGTGTTTTTCCGCGTCCCTCTCTTATTCACTTCAAAGGTAACAAGTGACAGATGTCTGTCTTCTCCGCGGTCTTAAACACTGAAGGCTCCGCGATAGCATCTGGGCTGAATGTCAAACTGTGAATCTTCCCTAAGAATGTACTGTGGTTATGCCAAGCTCATTGTTATTAATGTCAGGGACACTGCCTACAGAAGTATTTAAGATACTCCCTGTAGTTCACAGCAGGGTGCGCGTGAGAGAGGAGGGGGGGGGGGCACGTATGTAAAAATGATGGACAACAATTATTGGGGGAAAAAAATATTAAATCAGATAACAAAGGACAGCTTGGATGGATGAATGGCTCAATTAGATCTATATCAAGATTTCCTGGTGGGTGTGCAACTTCCCAAAGAATCTGACTCTGCATGAATCAATTTAACCACAGGAGATGACAAAAACAAAACAACCACAAAAAATATATATATATAAATATAATATGTTAAAGCAGAGATTTAGATGGATTAAGGAGTTCCTTGGAGTTGCAGGAACTTAAAAAAAAAAAAAAAAAAGAAAAAAGTGGCAAAGGTGGTGACGTTTTGAGCTTGTAATCACAGCACGGTGCCGTGTTTATTTAACTTTCTCATCTCCGTCGCTGCCTGCTTTTGGTATTTACATGTTTAATTGAGAAGTGTGCTGCCGGTTCCTTCTGCCCATCTGCCGAGTCCCTTCCTCTTATCAGGCTCATTCCTCAAACTGACAGCTCTCCCTTTCTGCATATCTCTCTCTCACTCCCCGTGCCACCACGCGACCGACTCCTCTCCCTCCCCGTTCGCCGCCGTCCCCTCTTCAATCTGTCACGGCCGGATATGAGTAATGACAATGCATTTTCCCCGCAAATCAAACCAATAAGTACGAACGTGCGCACGCCTGCCTGACAAGAAGATTCTGCGCCGAGGCTATCGTGTCGTGAAACTCTGTTGTTGTGTGGTCCGGGTTTGTTTGTTTTTTTCCCCCCCTTTCTCTTTTCTCTCTCTCTTTTTTTTTTTTTTACCCCACGTCTAAATCACCGCCTGTCAGACGCAACATGTGTGTCATTGTATCCCCATCAGCGTGTTTCATTGTACACACTACCACCTCTGAAGAGCTGCCTCTTATCAGTCGAGTGTCAGAATGCCCCCAGCACCGCCACCTCCTCCCCGCTGCCTTTTCTAAACGCTTTTCTATTAAGAGCAGTGTTGTGTCCCTCTGATAGCGGCGGCTTCTCCACTTCATCATTCATAATCCCAATGGGCATCAATGGACTCTTTCGCCTCGCCATCCACACCAAAGGCTTTGTCAGTCAGCGCAAATGAAAACAACCTAAATGAGAGTGAGAATCTGAGGAATTCACTTTAAGAGACATGGAAATGGCCCGACAGGCCAAAGCACTCCAGTCCATGAATAGTCCACTCCACAACAAGGCGCTGGCGACACCTCACATGTTTGGAGTGGGCTTTCACTCGGCTCTAATTCGCCCGGCGATGGCAGCAAACATATGGAGGGTGTTTCACAAGTGTAAAATGGCGCTACTTATGTGCTTTTGTCTTTTAATCGCCGTTCTATTTCAGACGTGGCCGCGACGCCGCTGACAGAGAAAAAACAATAAATTCCCCGAGGTGGATGAGTGCTCCGACGAAAAAAAAAAAAAAGAAAAAAAAAAAAATCAAGGAATGAGAGCCATGTGAGAAAACAAGGAGGGGAAATATCACCGCATTACGGGCGACGGCGTAGGATAACTTTCACTCAGCTCAAAAAGTCTAAAATGACGTTCCCGCCCTTCCCAGCATGCAGGAGTCCCGCTGGGGGCCTCAATGTGATCAGCAGCATCCCCACCACGTCTCCTCATTATTGAGTAAATAGGTTTGGGCATGTCCTCAGTAAACAAAGCCAAGACTGACAGTTAAGGGAGTGAGGGGAGTGGGAGGCAGCCTCGTTCCCAATTAGAGTCGCCTCAGGCAAAACTTTAAAGAGGAGATCAATCCTACAGATCGCTAAACTGATCCTGTCACAGGCTGGGGATATTTAAACCGCGGTGCAGAGCCGAGCGGTGCAGGGCAGTTCTCAGTACAGTTTGACTGTGTGTGCTAATGACTTGGGGGTAGGCTCTCTCACCAGGACACACACCCCACAGCGAGGCGGCCGTGATTGACGGGTGAAATCGGACCTCAGCTGCAGTTCTCGGCACAGTGGGGGCCAGATGGGGAAATAGTGATTTGCGTTTTTTAGTATGCAGCTCCTGCACTTACGGATATTCCCTAATTGTCTCCCTTACTTACCTGTGAGGCTGTTTCCCATCACAGATGCAGAGTACATTTCAAATTAACCCAGGATGTTTTGATTTTTTTTTTTTTTTTTTTTTATTTCGCCCCACACCTTTGAAGCAGACTTATTAAAATGTGCCAGTGGGGCTCATCCCTGTCTGTCTAACTCGAGGTGAAAAGTTAGTTCTCGCTAATGTTGAGGCAAAATAAAGGGACTAACACGAGGTGAATGAAGCTGGAGTGGTGGAGATGACACCCGAGTTTAATCGCATAGTCAATTCGTGACATCCTGCTAAAGCAGCAGATACTGTATCTTTTGACTACAAGTGAGTGGCTGGCACACTGCAACTCCCAGGCACACATGGGTAATGTGTAATGAGCTACCAAGCCCTCTGCAACTGCAGAGGAACTGAACATTTAAATGAGCGAATGATGCATTATGTATATCACTGAGGTTCCTGTGCAGGAATTAATCATGATCATAAAAGCCAAAGACAAAACAACATACTCAGGCCATTGCTAAATTGTTGTGATCTAATGCAAAACAAATTCATTTTTCATGCCATTAAAGATAAAGAAAATCTTAAAGGGTTTGGTTTTGCTTGTCTGCGTCTCTTATTGAGAGTCATTCACTTTCAACTTTATTTGCGGATTATTGCAAATCCCCGGTACAAATCATATCATGAAATCATGTAGCTGGGACATTGGATGTGTTCTGCTAATGCTCAAGGAAGATCCCCTGAGGGAGCCATTGAGTGGGGGAGAAGGGGAAAGAAAGAGAGAGGCAGATAGAGGGAGAGAAGGCAAAAGGGAGCGCGGGAGAGAGAGAGAGAGAGAGAGGTGGAGAGAGAGAGAGAGAGAGGGAGTTACAGGATGGGGAAAGGGAGGGAAGGGCGGGAAAGAAAGACAGAGAGGAGGGGAGGGCGGCAGCAGTCAAGCTGCACTTTATCCTGACAGATCTCCTTTACACACTAATTTCCTTGTTAAAGAAGAGAAAATGGCACTCAATCCGGAGAAATCCTTTTCTCCTGGAGCAGGCCTGTCAGCTGAGGGATGAGTGGATACAAGCAGAGCTTTCCTCCTCAGGCTAGCTCCCTCTGGCACACAGCAGCTAGGCTACCGCTCACAGCAGAGCTCTCTATCTATAGCCATAATTAATACACCATCGGAATATAATGAACCATACCATGATACATGAATTTCAGCGGGCGCCGTCGACAGCAGTCATTTAACCGCCCGCTGGAAATCAAACGTGAAGTGAATTGATTTTTTGATCATGTCATCTCCATCACAAATGGCAAACAAATCGTGTACAAACATTTCATGCTCAGTCGCTGTTTATAAACATTCCCCATGACAAAATAGTGTGCGCCGCCCCCCCTCCTCCTCCTGCCTGCCCTAGCCCCAGTGCCGCCGCCTCGTCTCTCCCCCCCCCCTTCATTCACAGTTACCGGCAAAGACAATAAAATCCAACACGGGCACATCTCTCACCGCAACATATTTATCGCTGAATTTGTAATTCGCCAAAGTGTATTAGCTCGGATTTGGAAAAGGGAGAAAAAGAAAAGCCTCTTTTATTTTAAGTCAGGGGTGTTAGCTGTTCAGTCTGGATGTTCTCATCTCCCAAGATTACTATTCGCAGGGTGTGTGTCAAGACTACTTTTCAGAAATCTCGGTAACAATTCAGATGCGATCGATAAGGAGTGACAGTTTATTCTAAGGCTTAGCACAGGCCAAGAAAAGAACGACTGGAGCATCAAGTTTAGAGGAATGAATTTGTTTTGTATTTGATTTTTCCATTAAATTTATCACCACTTTAACTCTGCCTCTCTCCCCCCTCCGTCTCTCCGTCTCTCCTCTCTCCTCCTTCTCACTCGTTTTCCCTCGCACTTTCTCCCTCGCTCTGTCACTCAGGCCAACAACAAGGCTGTAAACGGCTGTCAATTTCTCATCTGTGATTTCCATGTCCTCACTTTCATCCATTTTTGATTGCTTCACACCCCACACCTATGATGCTTTTAGTGCTCATCGGTGACCTTGCGAGATGATGGGGAAAATTATAAAATAAATTTTCAGTGGCGGAGCGCCGCTGCCCTTTATAACACTTCATCATATCTGCCGTGGACGGAAAAATAGTTGAGAAACATTTTCTTACAAAACTGCCTAATGCTGGTTTGGCACAAAATCATATGGTAAATCTATTACCACTTTGTCAAGAGAAACCACTTGAGGTTTCCCACAGTGTAGGCAGCGGGAAAAGTGGGAAATTGTGACCCTGAAACTACTGTCCGATTTCTCTTATTAAAGTGTTTTCAAAATCTTCTCCCTTCTCGGATTTAAGGGTCATTGAGGGTGCCAATCAGGGGGACAGGGCCAGTCAGAAAGCCAGCGGCGTGAACAGGACAGGAACCAGCTGATGAAATTCATCCATACTTCTCACTTATGATGACATGATTGATTTTCCCTCAGAGTGCTCAAATGTAGGATTGTCTTCCTACCCCCATCTCCTCCTCCATCCCGCCTCAATCTGCCCACCCACCCGCCAAGCCAACAGCTAATGGATAAAGCCTCTGTCTGTCTCAGGCATGGCGGAGAGTTGACGAGTGGAAGAACAACTGCAGCGAATGAAGGGTGAAATCTGAGAGTGCAATTTTCCGTCTGTCAATCTCCCTTCAAGAGAACAAGTTGACCACCAATCAGCGGAGTCGATTCGGCGCTGGCGGTTGATGGGAGCGTTCTGAGTGACAGCGTCATGTCACTACATTAACACGGCAATGAAAGACATAAAAAGGAATTTTTTGAAGGGCCCCGGCCAGTTATTCGATTTCTGGATGTGATTTGGGGGGTTGGGACCATACTTTTCTGCCTTAACAAATGAACAAACTGACAGGTTAATGCATAACATATCACTCTATAATTCATGCTCCTGAATTTGGGAGACTCCTATCATCCACTAGGTGCTTCAAAATACAACCAATTAAACTTTACTTAATTATTAAAGGTAGAAAGTGAGGGAGAAACATGCCTTAAAAACTCTTGCTTGCAGTCAATTACGATAAAACTTTAATGAGCCTGGATAGAGAGCCATAAAAACTGATAGCCCCTCCGTCATGAATTATATATCCATATCGATTTTGTTTCTTTGCTATAAGAATTGCAGGTAATCGTATGTTACCACATGTAAAGTGCACTTCCCCGGCGAGGATAAATATTAACTATCAAATATATATGAGGTGTGTGTGCATTTATGACCAAGCTCATGTAGAAAATGAAGAGCAGGGATGTCGAGGCAAGGGCCATTGGGAATGGATGAAGGGTGCCATATCTGACAGTAAGAGAGACCCTTAGCGGTGCTGCCTTGATATGTTACCTAGTTAGCGTCACAGAGAGAGGAATAAATAGTTCTTTATTATTTGTGGTTGCCATCATGTCTCTCCTAATAGACAGGCTATACTGAGTTTAAACCACATTATCCTCCGCGAGACCATCGCAATTACTCTTGAGAGCCAGGTCTGATGTGTGGATAAGGCAGGTCGCCCATGTCTTAATGAACACAAACAATGTGAAATGGAGGAAGGAGCAGTGGGGGGAAAGATAATGGCAGGGGAGGGCTTGTTTTAATAGAGACAGCGCTAAGTTGTTTGCTATGATCTATGCGAAGTCTGAGAATGCTGAAAACCCCCAATGTTAGTTTGTGGACATCTTTTTTTCATGATCCTATTGCCTCAATCAATCCTCCCCCCCTGCATTTCGCCAGGCGAGCGGCGGCCACAAATCCTGTTTAGCGGATCTCCGGTCGTTGGGACTTGTGTGTGTCTTGCTGTCATTCTCGCGCGGCCTTGTCGGACGCTCGCTAAAGGGGTTAAAGGGCACCAAACTGGATCACCGTGACACGCGGCGCGAGCCCTATCCCCGGCGCGAACGGCTCAGCGCTGGGTTAATTGATAAACTGCCGCTCCACTTCATTAGTCAGACAGACCGGGCTTAACGAACGAACACAGAGAGAGTGTCACTCTGAATATGTTAATCATGACTGGCCATTATGGGGCTCTCCCCTCTTCCTCCTCGCCTCGGTCTCCGGTAAACTACAAAGACGATGTGACGCGGACTCTCTCCAAACTCTGCGCTCGCGCTTGTATCGAGCGAGGCTATTTATCAGTGACAATAGCGAGGGGAAAAAAAAAAACAGGAGACAGACAGACGTAAGAGTGGTCCTTGGTGTTATTGAATATAAATATATAATAACCATGTAAAAAATGCATCATTTGGCCTTTTCACAAAGGCAGTTGTAATATAGCACTAGGTGAGCACTGTACTTGACGTACACACTGGAGGTGAGGGTGTCAGGGGAGAGCTCGCTGGAGCGAGAGGAGGTTTTATTGTTGCCCAGCCCTTCCGCTTAAGTGCACATGGCTGGGAGGAAGCCGGGACCTCCAGCTCTGACCTCTGCGCATGTATATTTAATAGGCCATCAGTTGGCCGGGGCAGCGCTCTGATCAGGATTCAGAGAGGGGCTTTGAACACCCCTGTGTATTCCTGAGCGTGCAGCCTCAAGCTGCTCTCCCCAGCTGTGTCAATCCGACAGCACTGTTACAGGCACCCAGACAAGGCGCTGGGCACTCCACTGCTACTGCCTAATGACTACAGAAAAAAAAAAAAAGAAAAAAAAAAAGAAAAACAAACACAAAAACAATAACATTTGGCGTATGGAGCTCTGCTACCATCTAATGAGTGGTTTTAAAAACTGAAATATTACGCCAGCTGATGTACTGTAGGGTGTGTGGGATGTGTTTGAATTACATCAGCTACTCTATACAATGCCGTGTTCCCCTTAATAATAACAAAATGGCAATCTCACGGTGACTGCACTACACACGCCGGTAACGATTGCTGAAACAAGACGGCAAACAGAGAAGTGCCACTCGTGTGTCTTTTCTTCTAACAAGGTATCACTACTCTTTGAATCAAATCGGCTCCGCGTGCGTGCGTGCATGCGTGTGTGTGTGAGCGTATGAATGTCACGGTGCACGCTTGCCCGTGTGTGTGTGTGTGTGCGCACGCGTGTGTGTGTGTGTGTGTGAGGGCAGCTTAACGAGGGTGGTTCATTTGACAGGCAATTAGTTTGCGGAGCTGCTATTGACAGCCCCTGTGCTTGTGTTTGTTCAACAGCTCTGGGTGAGTTCCACGCTCCCTGGGCTACGTGACAAAGCACCTCCGACAGGGAGCTCCTGATCTCCACCGAGGCTCGGAGGCTCGCGCTGTGAGGTGGTGGTGGGGAGGGTTGGGGGGGGTGGATATGTGACAGCCTAGCAGGGAGAAGAGAGGAGAGGGGAGGCGGAGAGATACAAAACCCACAAGGGTCTATTAGGGGGTTGTTGCAAGTTAATGTAGCTACAACACACTTTTTTGTGTCGTATTTTGAAAGGCCTGAGCAATGATGTTGTCATTTGTTGTTTGATTGCGGGGATAGCGGAGGGTAATCTTAGGAGACACGCGGGCTCTCACACTACATGCACACACATAAAAATGCAGAAAGAGAGGAGACAAGGAGGTGGGGGGAGAAAGCTAGAGGGAGATGGAGGAGAGGAAAAATATAACAAGATCCAAACACTCTTTTATCCTCGAAAATCCCATATTCTAATGCAAGGGCCCATCCCTCTTTTAGTTGCAACCATTTCGTTTGTAGAGCCAAGCTCCAATCAATATCATTATTTTCACAGAGGATCGAAGCGCCTTCACCGAGTTAATGGGGGATTGAGGTGGTAAACGTTTACCCTCTCACTGTCAGCAGAGCAGTGGTCCATAGTGGGCCCAGATGACAGCGCTGGCCCCACTGTGGACACACTGTGTGGAGATGTCCTGTGGGTAGACAGGCTGCATGGACTGTCAACCGCCTGCCATGCCCTAGATGGCCTAACATATCAGCCACTTGAGTTAGAGCAGCAGCATGGGCTTTGACTTCTGCTGGAGCTAACAGAAACAAAACCGGCCAGTGCTGGCAGCGGCATTACTGCACCGCTTGACATTGTTATTGTTGGTGCGAGAGAAAACCGAGAGAGGAGGGGGGGAAAAAAATGTTTTTCCTGCGTTATTTTAACAAAATAATTCAACGTAATGCAGCGGTAATTAAGTAAAATATTAAAGCAATGCGCTGCATTAGCATAAAACAGCATTTTGCTCAATGCTAGCCGCCCACGACTCCGGATCAGCTGTTCTGTCTGATTTTTGAGAAATGAAGACTAATCTGCAGCTGGCAGCGGCGACGCAAATTCTCTCGTATAGCAGCATATGCTAAATAGCTCTTCAAGCGCGCAGATGCATTGCTGTAAAATACTTCTCCTGTCTGCGTATCTGCATCTCCCAGATGGGTCCCAAGCTGTGCCAAACTGCATCTCATCAACTGCTATGAACTATGGCATCACATGACCGCACAAGATATGTGGAGTCCTATTCTGTCGCGCCTTGGCACGACGTGGTCAAGCGATGCATCATCAGGAAGCCCCGCACTTTGTCAAAAATGGAGGTAACTAGCAGAGGAGCAGCAGGAGGAGGAGGCCCGGGGAGAGGGGGTGGCTTTTCTGGCCCCAAGTGTTGAAAGTTCTGTTCAATATGCGGGGGGAAAAGAACAAGACTTTTGTCCGATTTCTTTCTCTTTTTTTTTTTTTTTCCCCTCCACCTCTTTCACTTTGGGGAAAAAAGACTAATCAGCAGAGTTCGAGTTGATTTGGGTTTGCATGAGGGTGTGACAGAGCAGTGAGAGATTTCATGGGACGTTGCCCCATGATTCATTGAGTTATTGGTTTCCGCCCTGTTTTAATCGCTGGCGGGCCCGGGCCAAAAAATCTCGGAGGATTCCGGAGAGCTCTTTTCTCCACCATTCAGCAGAATGGAATTCGGTCTGCAAGTGCCTCACGTCATTCGAGGCGTCCTTCACAGTTTCGGGGGCCCTAATTCAAACCACATGGAGGCCAGCGTCCGGTTACGGACCTCTGCAAGAAAAAAAAGAAAAAAAAAAACGGAAAAAAAAAAAAGGGACACGTTCCCATTGGCTGCTCCGAGATGGGAAATGGGGTGTCTTGATGGAAAAAGATAACAAACACATCTAAGTAGGAGTCACAACACAGCCAAAGCACACACACACACACACACACAGTCACATGCATAAATATACATACACATGTACATACACGGGGACATATACAAATATACAAGCATATACACAAATACACACACGGACTGAAACGTACACTTATGGGCCTGCAAAAGCTGTTTGCTTGACATGATGGAAGAATGAGCAGCAGGCTCTGTAATATTGCTCCTATTCTTCATTGACAAGCATATATATTTTTTGCTGTTCCCAACTGACTTTGCAGCGCTGAACTCCATTTATGAATTATCTGACATATTTCCTGCTATTTTTTTGACAGGAGTACTCAGAGGAAATTTCAAGGCACCTTTCTCCTGACAAGTAGAAATATCAATATTTGAATAAATTGCAGATTTGGATCTCCTCACATGGATGCTCTCCAGCAAGAGTGTGTGTGTGTGTGTGTGTGTGTGTGTGTGTGTGTGTGTGCACGAGGTGATATGAATGTGTGTTTGTCTGTGTATGTTTTTGCATGCGTG
>JBCAUF010000044.1:15351889-15366683 GCA_038406115.1 Haemulon aurolineatum | reverse complement strand
GAGCGACGGAGGTAGGGAAAAAGGGAGGGATGGGAGGTGGAGGTGGGGGGCGCGGAGGAGTGCGCATCGACAACCAGTCCCCTAAGAAAAATACTTGAGGAAAGAACGACTCGGGAGATCCCGACAAGGAATCACATCTCAGCGAACATATTGATCTGATTTACAAAACCTCCACTCTAATGCGAAACAAATGGCGTGGGCGTGAACTGGTACTTAACCATAAAACCCCAGCATTACTCCGTCTCCGATGAAATACCACATATATCCCTCACCAGGGCCTAATGTGCTGTTTTATGGCCAGATACGACTGAGGTTGACCCAACAGTTTGTTTGACAATTAGGGGAAACCTAATAAGGATTGAATGGGAGTGAGAACATGCCAAGAGAAAGAAAGGAGACCCTTTTTCAAAAAGGAAAAAAATGGCTAAAAAAAACACTGGTCTGAGTGACCTAAATGTGATTCACAGAATCGGGAGCCGTTTGACAAAGCTCCTTGCGTCATTAATGCTTTAAGAAACCAAACAACATCTTCAAAACAGCTACAAAGTTTAATTATAAAGGAGAGCTGCTAAATATTTGAGAAAGAGTGGCATGTTTTATTCACGTCAGACTTAATTTCAATAATGTAAGATTTTTTTTTTTTTTTTTTTGCGCCGTGTGGTGGCTTATTGCAGCAGTGTGTCAGGGAAAAGTGAATAAATCTTGAGAGATTGTTTTCTTTCATAATATCAAAATAAATCACTTACATTGCTTCACAGCCGGATTTAAATCACATTAACGCCGCGGCGCTCAACCGAGTCGGTGAATGCAACTGAAGATAGTAAACTTTAACAACATACACCGGGAAAAAAAAAAAACCCAAAACAGAAATCTTTGATAACCTTTTCTTATTCTCTTCAGCATGTGTGTGTCTCCGTGTGCAACTGTGTGTGTGTGTGTATACAAGGTCCAGTGTTGCTCTTGGCCCAGCATTCATCCCATCACCCCAGCTCTGGCCTTGTTTCTGTCAGCAGTGAACCAGGGGAGTAAAAGAGTGTGGGGTGGGGGCGGTGGGGTGGGGGCTGGGGTGGGCTGGGGTGGTGGTGGGGAGAGTAGGAAAGAGGGAAAGAGAAGGGGGGTGGTGAAGGGGGGGGGGGAGGGGTTGTCTCCATGGACAGATGGACTGCTCTTTCTCAACACATGTGGAACCATGTTTCGTCTTTCACTGCCGTCAAGCTGGAGCCGAATCCGTCGCTCTGTTGGCCCGCGCCACTCTTTCGTACCGCACACCTCTCTCTTTAGCACGGCGCACACACACACGCAGGCAAGCACACACACACACAGGAGTGCGCAAAGGCACACACTCATGTGCACGCACAGAGACACGCACACACACACACCGCACAAACATCTCCGTCTTTCTCTGCACACATGTTAAAGTCATCACCCCTGCTCAGCGCTAGTAAAACACAACACCCCCGGCTTCTCTGCTGTTGTCAAGTCTTGCCATTAGCTGATGCCACTGGGGAATCCTACCCTAGTGAGGTGGGTCTCCCTCGGGAGCGTCAGGCACCACGTTACGTTCAGCCGCCACTCATGTGAACCCAAACATGTGAGCATAATTTGGAAAATATCATTTATACTGTGCGTCTTTGTACGTGTCTTGACATTTACAAACTGCGATAAAAACCGACATGAGGGAGGAGGGAATAGAAAACAGGGCGAGAATAATTTGAGGTAATGTTTTGCTTAGTGAACAGTATTACCCAATCCTGGATGTTGGAGCACTGGGAAGGAGGTTCTGGCTCTGGGGCTGCAGAGAGGGTCTGGGTTTCATTTTTCGGCAAGTGCAAGCCAAAGGAGGGCTGCCAAGTACAGCTTTCGCTCTCAACACTTCCTGCTCTTCCTACTCTGGCTCGGGAGGAGACAGGCTTCACTCAAACATCACGTCGACTTAGGCAGGGGTGGCCAGCTTAGTCTCCCATTTCTCAATGGGCGTCAAAAAACTCACATCTGTCACACGAATTACACCGAACGCGGGCCATAAATAAAAACCCGGAGATGGATATATTTTGTTAAGCCGCAAATAAGAAGGTGTGCGCAGGTGTTTGCATGCGTGTGTAAATATAGAAAGAGAGCATTTCCTATACAAGTTAACAGCTTTAAATGACTCACTGTAAAGCCTAAAAAAATAGAAAAAAAGCACTGGCGTGCAGGTCCCACGGCACAGTGGTATAATGCAAAAAAAAAAAAAAAAAAAAAGGAAATCCAGAAGGAACACCTGCAGCAATCAACTCTCAATCACAACAACAGTGACCCCCATCCACTGCATCATTTTCATTATGGATGGTGGGAGCACAATGTGAGATTAACACTACGTAGCGGAGTGCCATCTTAATTGCCCCTCTGCAGATGCAGTGAAAACATGTCATTTAGGTACTTCATAAACAGACTTCTCTTCGCAGGTTATCAAGACAGCCGCTCAGTGAAAACACACCCTCTTTTCCAATGCTGATGTGCAATTAAAATGGTTTTAGAAATCCTCTTTGACAGTCCAGGGCTTAGCCAAAAATGTAAATGACATTAAAGGAGACAATGAATTTAATTTTGTTTAATGTCCCCTTTCGCTGATTCTCATTTACATCACATTTCCACATAAAGGGCTGACCTTATAAATACTGGCATTTGTTCAGCTTTTGGAGGTAATCACGGTTTTGCAAAAACCAGATGGGAGCACACAAATTTTCCGATTTGTTTCTTAGAAGGCCGAGGGAACCACATGTGAGGCGTTCTAAGACTGCGGGTCTTTTGTTTCTGGTAAACAACTTGACAACAAGTCAAGTGCACTCTGGGAAATGACCTCGTAGGTGTTCCACAAATGAACGATAACGCAAAGTCATTTAGAAAATACAGGCCCGCTAATGAGGGACAAAACGGAAAGCTAAGCAAAATTTACATTAGGCCAAAATTTAATTGCATTAACACACGAACAGGTGCGGTGAGGCCTTTATAAATGAGCTAAATGAATAAAAGCCTCCCACAGCACAACCATGTGTGCTGACCAAAAAAAAGAGACAAGGGGAAAAATACGGGAAAAAACAAGTCAATGTCATGAATTATTCAGTGGCCGGGCTGCACTCCAAAGGTCAGTGCTCTTTGACCTTTGTGACAGGAAGTGAAAGGGAGTGCCGCGGCCGCTGGAATAAACGGAGCTGACATGTTTAGACCTGGCCCAGAGTCCGTTTGTGAGTGGCAGCGTAAATTGACACAGGATGTTAAACTGTATGAACATACATTAAATTCAAAATTCATGTATGGGCAGGATACACACCGATATCACGCTCTCCCTCTCTCTCTCTCTCTCTCTCTCTCCGGTCTTGTCTCGCTCAGGCCTCGCTCGGAGTAAAAAACAAAACAAACGAACACACAAAAAAAAGCAGCCGTGACCTCTGAACCCCGGACGCGCAAAATGAGTCATTTTCTCTCCTCTTTCAACAGCATGTGCTGTCTTATTACAAAATCCATGTGGAAGCCTGAACAATGTATCTAATCTTTCACACAAGAGAAGACAAAGTCAATATGCAAGAGAGCAAAGACAGATACCAGACCAGGAGAGTCATCGCAAATTGAGTTATGTTTGGCTATACACTACATGCACTGTAAATGGGAAAACCATCTAATCAGATATTGGGTACCTCATCACTATAATTCTAAAGACTCAAATTACCGACTGAATAAACCTACACCCCCACTTACTTTAAGGCACCATTAACTTATAAATGTGACATGTGTAGCACTGCTGGATTTATAAGGGGGGGGAAGATGATTATGCCGAACTGCAGAAAGTGATGCGGTCATAGAGACAGGGCTGCAATTAGTCACTATATAAATTTACTGCTTCTTTTATTTAACGTAAGCACCGAGCGCCTTTGAATTTTTCATATTCTGAACTGATGAGAAACACGCTCTCGCTCGCTCGCCCGCTGTTGAAAGACAATTGACTTTTTTCGTGCGTGCGTGTGTTGTTGTAGAGCAAAATATGTACTGACTTTCCCAAAAGATATTGAAATTTGAGTCACAACACATACACAAACCCACCCAAATGCAACTAAAATAGGCCCTTTCTTCATCCAAAAAACGAGTATGAATAATGCAAGGGCATCAAATGTAAGTGCTGAAATATTTAAAGACCAAGCAGTGCTGAAACTTTGTGACAGCTGTTGGGCCTATATCTAACCAACTTTTTTTTTTTTTTTAAAAGAGAATCCTTCCTCTTCAAAAATCTGAGTGAAAATCTGTATCAAAACTCTGAGAGAAAATAGGGTAAACAGATGTCTGGCTTGACCGCAGGAAAATAGGACACATTTGGAATGATAAGTTTCCCAAACTCCGTTGGATATGCCAGATCCATGGGAACGCCAGTTAATGTCTTGCTAGATGCCAGCTAGCTGTGTGCGCTTTCCCCTCTTACCATCTGGGAAAATGTTACAGCGAATGAACGCCATCAATGATTCACTCCAAATCTGTTTCTTAAGGTTCGGCCATGCTACTGTTTCTCTAGGAAATGTGGCAGTGCTAGCTGGGTTTTTTCGTACTGTAATTGTAGACAGATGAGACATGCCTGATTCAACAATCAAACCTCTCCTCTAGGTTTATGTCACTCAACTATGTTCTACTCAATTGGAAATAATCAGTTTCTGCCAGCAGCGACCGCAGCACAGGTGCCTGTAATGATGTGCATGAGAAAATGACAGATGTAACAGAAATGGCTGTAAAACATGGAAGCCTTAACTAAAAGCTTATCCATATGCACAGCGGGGGGATAGTCGAGCGATTGCGGTAAATAAGCCACGGCGTGCCCTGGTCATGTCGGTAACTCACGCTAAACCCTGCAACCTTTCACAGGCACCCCCTCTCCGCGAGCCTCCCTCAGCCACTGGGAAACCTGTGTGGGTCTGTTAGGGTGAGCTGACGGGCTCATAGTTACGACATGGAGACAATGGGAGGGTCTAATGAGGAACATATGCTTTTGTGTTTCAACAGAGCCGCTCATTGTGCAAGGAAAGGGATACTCTACTCCTATTCAGACTCGTCACAATGAAAATCCGAGCCCTCCCTGAGCCAGTTGAGCTTACAATATCCATCCGCTTCTTTTTTTTTTTCCCCCTCTGTGTTCTTTTTTTTTTCCCACCCCTCTTTCTTGACTTTAATTCTCCATGCATTCATTTTGCTTATTGTACTTATGTTACATGTTTTGTCCCGCCGATTGAAGAACAATGGCGTGCGTAACTCTACGCAGTGAAAAGGCAGCGGAGCGGACACAAAGCAAACATAAAAGCGGCGGAAATTAGGCAAAGTAGACGTCTCAAGTTGTGTGTTAATGTCCGCGCTGTCGTCCCCTCTTCGCCATCGCCGACAAACGCACTTGACTAATAAATTAAGCGAGCCCCGCTCAGTTGCCAGACGCGGCGGAGAAAAAAACCAAGCACCTGACATTACCCTAAACACCTCAGTACTTTCCTTGTGTATGACTGTCAAGCATAAAGCATAAACAACATTCAAACAGCGCGTGGGTATCTGTCTTGTCTGTCTGTCTGTCTGTCTTCGTGTTTTGCGTCCTCGTCCGTGCGTGTATCCCTCTCTCTCTCTCTTTTGCGTGTGTGTGTCTGTGTGTGTGTGTCTGTGTGAGTTTGAGTTCAGACAGCAGTAGCTCTGGTAATCCATCCAGGCTCCCAGGGCAGCCAGCTCCTACTTCCTGATGCATGAGAAGCCGCTGGAGTGGAGTGGCAGCAACAACTGCTCAGCCCTATTTGATTACTAATAAGAGAGTTGTCCCCTCTGTCAGATACCAGGCATTCTCCACTAAGCAAACAGTGATTCCGGCTAGTCAAACATTAGCATTGCTGTCTCTCCCCGCTACGTGGCGAGAGTTACATTGAGATCGACGCTCGGCGCGCACCCCCTGCCTCACCCCTATATCCAGCGCACACACACATTTGCCCGCGCGCACGCACGCACGCACACACGCATGCGCCCACATCAACATATTCAGACTGACCCGGACGTATAGTTTCACAGTGTGAGAAAAATGTCAATGCCTGAGAGGAGGCCATTTGTTCTCCCTCTTTAGAAAGTGATGGAGGTAATATAAATGTGGCAGATGCAACTTCCCTGAAGGTGCAGAACAAAACAGCAGACATAAAATGTTTATCCCTCCTAAAACGAAACTTTAATGGCATCTAGCTCACAGCTAACTTGAGAGAAGGAAACAGTCAATGAAAAACAACTATTGACAGTGCAAGCATCACTGTCGTAAACAAAGAGGGGGAAGCCAGCCAAATAAATGCGAAGTTGCCTAAGCTAATTAGGTGTATTCCCAGCATGATCCTCTGGTGATTGAACCACCTGTGATTGAACAAACCCTATCCAGGTGGTGACCGCCCCTCGGTGCACAGGTACCTGGGAAAGACGCCCCTCAGCCACTCACACACAGAAATCACCCACGGTTCCCACACTGTGGGCTAGAAAGATGCAAGTCAGCCCAACTGGGCCGTCTGGCACACCGGGAGGGAGCTCATTTGTTCACCAGCCTGCCCGCGCGCCCGCTCATCCACCCAGCCACTCGTGCATTTAGTCACTCATTCACTTACTCGTCCGCAAACAAGGGAGGTGGGAGGGGGGGGTTGTAGGGGAGGGGGGGTGAAGCGGCACGCGGCTTACCTGTCAATGATCACAGGGTCTGATGGAGTCTCGTTCCTGTTTCCACAGCTTTTCTTGTCACAGCATCGGCTGAGGGGACACAGGCACAGTGCGTTTGAGAGCAGGCAATACTTTGCTAAATAAATAAAAATAAATAAATAATGCACACAAAACCACATACATTTATTAAGCGCCTCGGAGTGGTTTTGATATCGGGGTAGGAAAAGAAAAAAAAAAAGAAAAAAAAAAGCCTTGCCATGAGATTTCTTTCAGTCAATCTATCCATTCCATTGATGCTGATGGCTGATAAAAATGGTGAAAACAACATGTTGTGTTGTTTGGCTTAGTGTTGGAGGGGAGGGGAGTGGGGATTGGGCCAGGAGGCAGGGGAGTCACTTTTCACAGCTTCAGCTTTTGTTTACCTCTAATTGCCAAGCTGCTATTTCTGAGGGAGATGCAAGGTGCCACCCTCAACCAATATTTCTGCGGGGCATTTATCAATTATGGCCTCAAAAGCACTAATCTATCTTCCACCACATGTTTCAGCCATCTCCTCCCTGAGCCTATAGCGAGCTGCCTCTCACTTCTTTGATTGGGACTTGAATCAAAAGTGCAAAAAAAATAAATAAATAAATAAACAAACAAATACATCATCCCGGCTTCCATTTGAAATGAAAACATATAAACATACGTGAATAAGATTGATTTGTGCCATATGGTGCAGAGAGGAAAACAAAGATTTTGTGCGAAGCTACTGTCAGTCAACCACACGCTATTTAAATATGTTTGATTTACATGGCTCTCCAGCAGCAATAATAAAGATGTGTTTTATAGCTCAGGCGCCTCAAAGTATTAGGGCAAAAATATAATTCAAAAACTAGTCTATCACAAGCCCAAAAAATAAGACATAATAAGATAAGGTATCAAAAGATTATTCTTATTATAACTGCTCTTATTATGCATGTCTTCTTCTCTCCTTAAAGTGGTTCTTTATTCAGCTGCAAAACGCACCTCTTCTTGACAAAAAAAAAAATATATTACCTCCAGAGCACGAGCATATTCAACGTGTCACAAATAAGTGATGGATGCATGTATAAATTGAGCGTGAGTGATGAGTTTATGCATGGAAAAAGACAAATCATTCTCAGCTCTCATGCTGCACTTGCTCCCCAACCAGTAACTTGAACAATGCACCGGTGCAACAAAGGAGAGGTTAACCGACAGTATCCGAATTCAATGTTCACAAAGCTCATGCTGAGCTCAACAATAACAACAAAAGGCGTTTTTCCTTTTAGTATCAGTGACACCGCTGAATAGCGGCGCAATATGAGAGGTTGAGATTTATGTGGTTAAATGACGCTAAAAGGCTCGGTGATCATTGTTGACAGGTGGGATCAACCGAGAACTGACTCTGTGCTAGAAAAAAAAAAAGAAAAAAAACCCCCTCATACATAGCATGCAACGTCCATGCATAACTTAGCAGGAAACACATCGTCCCTGGCAGGCTCTTAAATGATGACATACAATTCGGAAAATGTAGGAAAAAAAATAAAAATAAAAATAAATCAGCTGCAAATTAAAAAACATAACTTGTGTACCGTGTCACTGGCTGTTTATTACACATTCAATTTCCCCTCACTGAAAAAGACAGTCGGTTCATCTTCACTGTCATATTCATATTCATATCAAAGTTGAATCACATCATATCAAAGTTAGAAATGACAGCAGCACTCTCTCCCTCTCTCTCTCCCTCTCTCTTACTCTCTCTCTCTCCCTCTCTCTCACACTCCCTCTCTCCCTCTCTGGCTGCTGGAGGACCACAGGACAGTCTGGATTGCTGCATCACATCATGAGTGTCAAAACTTATCGAAGGGGGGAGGGAATTACTTTTTGCCTGGATCTGCAAAACGGACAGAGCGAAAAAAATAGCGCTTACCTGCACATAATTTCGTGGGTAAGAAGAACTCTGCACATTTCTGGATTCTTGTCCTGGCCCTCATAAACTATGGCCTTTGGGAGGGAAATGAGATGGAAACAAAGTGAGAGCACGGTCATCCCCAAAACACACGTTCATTTGCACACGTTCACAAACAATTGCACTCACGTACCTTGCTATTTTTGCACTTAATAAAATAAATCAGGGCATGAATACACATGATGCCAGGACAGCAGAATACATTACATGAGTGCAAACATGGCTAAGATAATCACAGCAATCTGCAAGTGTTATAAATTATTTTAATTAATATAAACATCAATGACAGCTACCTAAATAAACAATTACAAAAATATGTGACTAATAATAACAACACCAGCAGCAATATTTTTAGTGGCAGAATAATAAAAAATATAACCACAAAATGAATGGTAATGACTGTTATGATAATAGTAATCAATTGTATTTTCTTTTTATTAATCTATTTAATATCCTGTGGCTCAGACAGACAGACAGGGGAAGAGAGGGAGACAGAGGGATTTTCATAAGGAGAGATCCAATAGAAGTGTCATCAATATGCTTATAATCTGGGGATATTTGGGGGAAAGTGTTAATGGGCAATCTGTTGTTTATTTTGAGCCGCTAACAATGATCTTTCTGTGGATAAAAAGCGGTGTCTGGCGGTACGGTTGAGTAATTTTTGAGCATTGGCTGAAACAGATGGCGTGGAGCTATCAGTTCTGCCGCTCTTCTCTCCCTCCCTCGATCCCTCCCTCCTTCTTCCTTTTCTAAGGATAGACACTTCACTCCCTCGTATCACCGAGCCGGCGTAAGCGCGAGGCGAAAAAAGCAGCCACGTTATTGACAAAACAGTGAAGAAATAGCGCAAACACAAAAATTACAAACAAAATAAACAGCGTTATTTTTGTGTGTGTTTTGATGCCATTCATAATTTTTCTTTTTCTTTTTTTTTTTTCTTTTTTTTCCTGGCACGTTTGAGGCCAACATGAGAGAGTGACTTTGATAAAAGTGACATATCTGAACCAGGTCGCATCACTGTCGCTTTTAAAAGCTGTCCTACTTGACCTGATGTTACTTTATTATTTTTTTTATGTCCCTTTCTCTTTTTTTCTGGGAACCGGGCGATTATCTATATCGGTCTGATTTATGTCGCTATTTGCAGCTGTAGAAACACAAATCCATAAATTGCTTGTTCTGCGTCATTGACTCGGATCATTCGCACAGGAATGTTGTCTGTGACCAGTGGTCCAGGCTGCACGGCTCTATCCAGGAGCCTCAACCTAAAACCCTCCGTTTAATCACAAAAAGTGAGATTGGGGGCAGAAATAACTGCGCGTGATTTTATTTCCATAATTATAATTACGTTTGCAAATCTTTGCGTTGGATTCAAACGTGCGCCAAAGGCTCGATAATGACATTGTTTGCGCGCTGGGGCTCTGGGTGAAAAGTCACACAGATGAAATGCACCCAAGCAAAAAAAAAAGAAAAGAAAAGAAAAAAAAAACAATACCAATATCTATATTTATAAATACAACACTTGATGCAAATTTTTAAAATATGTTTAGAGCGTCACCTCTGACTCTTTGCAGGAGCAGTCATATTAAATCATATGAAGCAGACGTGCTGTTTAAATTTTAATGTTGGACAAACTGAGCCTGCAAAGAAGCCCAACTCTGGCTGAGCAAAATTGACTTTAGACTCTTGCAATATGATATGGCCGAGCACAAACTGTCAAAATGGAAGCTGTCTGCTCTTGTTACACCGGTAATTTGATTTTTACTTCGTGCCACAACTGCATTTTGCAAGCAGATATTTTTTTTTTGCAAAAAGCATGCATGTGTGTGTGTATGTTATCTCAGGGGTTTTGCACGGCGAGTTAAGGGTGTTTTTTGGGTTTCTTTTTTTTCTTTGCACAAGTGAAGCATGGATGAGAACGCTGCGTGTGTTGCACTGTGTGCAGAAACAAGTGTAACAGCAGCTTACCTGCTTCGTCATGGAATCGATTAACCGTATGTAAAGATCCTGTTCTGTTCTGACGCCTGGGGAGGGAAGAAGAAGATGAAGATCACTTGAGAATTTTGAGGAATTGTGGGCAAGAAATAAAAAAGAAAACAGAAAAGAAAAAAAGTTTAGTCACAGGTAATAAAAAATCCAAAGAGCTCAGGCAGCCATTGCATTTATAATATCACCACACTTCTCTTACTATTACTATTAAAATTATTATTGCAAGTGGTTTTATGCAGACAGGCACACTAATCTTTGATACATTTGCACGTGTTTGCAAAAAAATGAACGACACGTGAACTCACCATTGCTGTACAATAACTGTAGTTTGTAATGTATCCCATTGTTAGTTTTTTCACTGGTTGGTTCCTGCAGGAGACAACAGTTTGTGAAAATCAACATCAACAAAACAACCTGCACCAACACCACCAGCACCAGCACATGTCTGCGTGCTGCACACTTGTATACATATTTACAGGTTTCTATGTGCAAAAGAAGAGGAACAGCTTCGGTTGTTAAAACGACTCTCTGTCATCAACCAATTGAGTTTTTAAAAAAAATCAATATTACACGTGACATCCCCCCACTTTAGTAACCCGTTGCCATTTCTGAGTGCGTAATTTCGATACATATGTTGATTATGTGCAGGTGGAGGTGGGGGGCTGTCTTTGCATGTTATTTCTAAAGAAGAAGAAGAAAAAATAATAATAATACACCGGCTTACTTTTTCCTTCTCCACAAAGTCCACAAAAGCTGTCCTTTCGATCTCCACGGGCTGACCCTGTCTGTCATACAGCGCCAGGACGAAATGGAAAAAATTGGATTTTCTGAGGTTGGAAGGGGGCTGCTTTTCATAATGTGCCCGTGCCAAGCCGACACCGCTGCGGGGAGAAAACAAGAGACCATCTCGGTTAAGCACCGGACACCGGGGGATGCTAGATGATGGAGAAGAGGAGCGTGATGGAAAACATTGGAGATGCAGAAGCACGCTTTGAGTACGGGGGAGATTTCTTGATTTGTCACAATAATGGGTAATCTGATGTAATGAAAGAAGGGGAAAAGCCGAAGGGGGGGCATTTATTGGGAGACCGTAATTGATACAGAGTATTCAGGGGATTGAGGGGTCGATATGATGAGGAAGGGAATGCGTGAGAAAAATCAGATGCTTTTTTGGCATGCGTACCTTTGGGCGGCTGTGTTTGCATCCACCACCCCAGCTGTGTGCATCCAGGAGCGGACCGAGTTCAGTCCACCCAGCGGTTCCTCCTTCATCGTCGTCCCACCCCGCGGTATAGTTTCCTGAATCCCAAACATTTAGGACAATTTGCGTTGGAAAAAAAAAGAGGAGCCTCCTGCGAAATTAAAGGGGGAAAATAAACGTCCAAGCGCGTTATCCTTTAGGGTTGCTGCTTGTTTTTTTTGTTTTTTTTTCTTGCGTTTTCTGTTGCGTTTCTCTCGCTTTTTTTTTTTTTTCGTGCGTGCAGCGAGAGAGCCGATTCAGACTTGCGAGGGAAAACCCGGTCCACAGGTCTTGCCTCCCTCTTCAGTCCGTCCGATGTGAACAATTCTCAAAGTGCTGTACTTAGTTAGAGCGGTATCCACAGACTGGAAAAGTGAATTGTTCAATAGACAAGATTTTTTTTTTTGTGTTGCTATTGTTCCTCTTTTGTTTTTTCTCTCTTTTTTCTCTCTTCCTCTCTCTCTTTTTTTTGTGCTATTCACGGAAAAATCGATGGCGGTTGTTTGTGTTTGTGGGTGATGCTGCTCTCAAAGTGCCCACATCCCTGAAGCACCGCATCCAAAACCTTCAGGACTTCTTGTTGAATAAAAAACCCACTCCTGAAAAAGGTGCTGCTGCTTCTCCACACAAGACAAACACGGGCGAAGGCTGATCACCAGTGGAGGTGTTCCTAGTACACAGGAGAGGTGGATAAGGGGCCCTTTCGCGTCGTGCAGGATGGATGGGAACATGCAAAACTAAGCCCTCTTTCCCCGAGGACTGAAATCTTTCCCGGGAGCCAAAACTCTAAACCCACGGGAGAGGCGCTGTCAGAATATGACGCGGAGGGGGCGTGGTTTTGACCATATATGGAGCTCTGACGGTTCCTGTCAGGCAGCGGCGCTCCACTGTACGGGTCCAGCCCTATAGTGCAGCAGCCTGAGAAACACTCACTCGCTCCACTTTTTCCTCTTGCTTAGGCCCTATATGTGGTGAGTTTTTGATTTTTTTAATGATATGGAAAAAATGCAACCGGGTGTAACCATCACACATAATGAGGAAAAAAAAAAAAATAATAATCCATAATAATAACCCGGAATTCAGGATTCATTGCTTATTGTTTTTAGCTGGCCTAATGATAGCAATTTCCGTGATTAGTTTTATCATATTAGGCTAAAATTAATAGCATTTGACATATTTATTCGATTAAATTTGTTATTATTATTACAAAGTGGCTTGATGAGGTTGTTTGCGCACTAATGTATCGAAAGCATCTCAGTGGCTGCGTGAATACATGCCATAAGTCATATTTCAATAATGGCAGATCATGTTTTTTCATATAATTCATGTTGTGCATTTCTAACTCCATACGCTGCGCTGCGGGTTATTTTATTGTGTTTAAAATGTAATTAATATAAGGCTGATCTCAGAGAATCAGACACGATTATGAATCTATTAATTTACATGAACTTTTCATTGAGGATTTATTTTTGAACAGAAGATGATTGACTTTCTGTTTTGCTGTTTATCGCGGAGCACAGAGATTTCTATATTTCATGGCATGAGCATAAAATATGAACAAAGTTTCACACCATGCATAGTTTCTATAGCAACCATATTATTAATGTGAAAACAAATCAATCACACCACTGTGCCATTGGCAGAAGATAAAGTCACATCTTCTGACCTCCTTTTTATGGGCTTTTAAAAAAAAAGTGTCTCGTGACATTAAACAAACTTCAGGAAATGAACCCATGGTCCTGTGTCTTCTTTATTTCACGCACGTCCCGCAAAAGGGGGAGAAAAAAAATCAGTAATAATCAGAAACATCTTAATCATTTTTAAAGAGCCAACTGCCTACATGTCCGACTCTGTCCGAGAGGGGCGAGCGAGCAATTCGGTTCATTAGTGGTGAAAAGGAGGAGAGGATGGAGGGAGAGAGGGGAGGAGGGTGCGAGGAAGAGAGATGTGTGCTATATCCTGAGCAATCTATCTAGCTGGTGCTGAGGGTTAATAGCTGCTGCCAAAGATAAGTGAATTATAAGCTGTTGCTTTCACCTCCACACAATCTATTGCCAAATTGCCCAGTCACAAAATAAGGGTGTGTATTTTTGGACTTTTTTCAGATTATTTAAGAGAAATCCAAGTTTAAATTTGTGTTTGAGGGGGGAAAAAATATCAGAGAAAAGTCAGAAGGGGCCCTTTGTTAAAAAAAAATGTTATCTTCTCTCCTCTTAGATGAAACAAACCGAGACGCATGTTGTCAATGTTTTGTCTGTTCTACCGAGATTGCAAATATCTATTTTGCACAGAACTCATTCTTGCTTTTTTTTTCCTTTCTTTTTTTTTCCTTGCACAGTTTCAAGTCGCTTATTAGAACTTAACCCCTGATTACACGCACCAAGGCGATTTAAATCTGATTATCAAATTAGGAGACTTTGAGACAAATCCTCTTAGATCTGATACTGTTGACTGGAGAGGGAAAATGGATCTCCACACCCGTCACGTAGGTAACGATGCTGTCCTGAAAGGGAGTTTTAAACCGTATTTGACAACAAATGCAGCTGCCCCGCTATTTCAGAAGATATTAGAGGAAAATGAATGCAAATCTGTGTGCAGGAGCCATCTGGACGTGGAGAGAGGGGAGTCAGCTGCTCCGCACACTGAG
This sequence comes from Haemulon aurolineatum, assembly GCA_038406115.1. NCBI lineage: Eukaryota > Metazoa > Chordata > Actinopteri > Lutjaniformes > Haemulidae > Haemulon > Haemulon aurolineatum. The sequence goes on along the minus strand of JBCAUF010000044.1, from coordinate 15,352,157 downwards.
GCGCGGAGCCTGAATCCGTCTCAGCTCATTCTGTGGGATCATCTGCGTGGTGGGCTTACACCGTGGAAAATGCGCTCTCCATCATTAGGTGAAATGTTAGCATCAAAATAAAGGAAATGTTGATCCCCCCCACCACCACCACCGCCACCCCTCCAGTTTGTTTTAGTGGCTTTGCCTGCGTGAAAACTTTGCACGGGTTGTGGAATTAGAGCATCTTATAAGTCACATTTTCTAATTTCTCACCTTTAAAAAAGAAAAGAGAAAGAGA
>JBCAUF010000044.1:15326905-15338862 GCA_038406115.1 Haemulon aurolineatum | reverse complement strand
ACGTGACTACCTCTCCGTCAAAGTTTGGGACCTCAACATGGAGAACAGGCCAGTGGAGACGTATCAGGTGCATAAACATGCTTCTCTAATGACTTGAAATAGAACTGACATGCATGAGAACAAAATGAACACTGCCTTGTTTTAACATTGATCTGCCTGATTGATGTGACATCAGTCCTATCAGCAGATATGCAGTGTACTATTTTGTGCAGCTTTTCATGTTTTGTTTAATTCCAGAAATTCAATCTTTTTATGAAGTCAGTATGAAATGTTATATAAAAGTGAAAAGATTGTTCAGAAATAGAGAAGAATACCCTTTCAATGAATGGCATGCAAGGTCCTTGTAAGTCACAAGAATTGCACCCTCATCTGCGGGCAGTGCTGAACTCGCATTCGCTCAGGACAAAAGTGCAATAGTCAGGGCAAGTATTGAGTTAGCTGGTCGAGGCCTTTTGCGCTGAGTTTCAGACAGATGAAGGCATGAGGCTCCAGTGAATATTCAGACAAAGTTTTTGTCTTGTTTTGTTTTTTCAGGTCCATGAATACCTTCGCAGTAAGCTCTGCTCCTTGTATGAAAATGACTGCATCTTTGACAAGTTCGAGTGCTGCTGGAATGGCAGTGACAGGTAAGTGTCCTGTCCTTGTCCTCGTTTGTGATGGCCTTTCACCTGCTGCAGGCTTGTGATGGGGTTCTTCTAGAATATATTTTATTGTTTATCTTCCCAGTATATTGGGTTTGGTATATATTGTGGGTTTTTTCCCCCCCTTCAAGCTACTGTACACGAACAATTTTCATTTTCTCTCTCCATTAGTGCCATCATGACCGGCTCCTACAACAACTTCTTCCGAATGTTTGACCGCAACACCAGGCGGGACATCACACTGGAGGCGTCCCGGGAGAGCAGCAAACCGCGGGCTACGCTCAAACCACGCAAAGTGTCCACTGGCGGCAAGAGGAAGAAGGATGAGATCAGCGTGGACAGCCTGGACTTCAACAAGAAGATCCTCCACACTGCCTGGCACCCCAAAGATAACGTGATAGCTGTGGCAGCCACCAACAACTTGTACATTTTCCAGGACAAAATCAACTAGAAGATTTGGGGCTCCAGAGGATAGGGCTTTACCGTACCTGTGTAGTTAAGCCTACTACTTGTCTATCTGTATAAGAAGAAACAGCCTCGTTGTCCTCCTGGTGAAGAATTCGAAAGCACGTGTCTACTTTTTTTGCCACAGGAGGTTGATCCATAGGCCTGTTTTATTTTGAGTCTGAGCTTAGGTTGTTTTTGCCTTTGGCACCAGGGCAATCAACATGCCCCCCTGACCCAGAAAGCCCACTTCGGGTCTAATTGATGGAATGGCACTCCCTAGAGGTCAAACTCTTGAACGTTGGTGTTTGTGTTGACATTTTAAGCCTTCATTTCATGATTTAACGACAGAACTCTCGGAAGCCCTTAAAATGACGTCTTGTCAAAAGTTGTAACATCATCTCAAAGATTTTGGGCCCTCTGAAGCACGGATTAATGGCCAATAAGCCTAACTGTAACATTCCCCCATTGGCCATGTATTCAGGCCAAACTACTGGTGGAAGAGGCCATGAATTTGGAAAGTGGACCTGTTTCTTTTCTCCCCCCTCCCTCCTCTTACTTTACCCCAGTCAATACGGTGACATAATTTCACTGACTGTATCTACTCGAGTACACCTTGTCATCCACATAATAAAAGAAACTAAAACTACAGATGTGTTTTTAAATTTAGAAGTATGTATTAAAACATGTTTATTGCTTTGCATGTTTTTATGTTGTAGAGAGGTGGAAAAATGTCCAGTCACACCACTGTCTTTGAGCAGATCTCAAGCAAACTTGTTAAGGAAATACTATGGAAATTTGGGGCTACCAGTTTCAGAACCACTGTTGGAGACAACCGAAAATGTGTTTGTGTCAAGAGATTAATTTCTAGTTTTTGACCATGTTTTAGGATGCAGGACGGAAACTACGTGGCACACGATGGGGCCCAGGACAAAGGGAATCTGCAGCCTTAATACCTACTTCTATCAGTGACAGCTACAAGTTATGTCCCCAAACGTTTTACAAACCTCATGTGCATTATTTGTAAATCCTATTTTATAGAGTTATGTCCTCATATACTGCTGCTATATGTGGCTGTCTATGAAAATACAAAGGAGGAAAAATTGCACACCATACAGTTTATGTGATAGAGTGCCTCCGAGTCATGTAATAAGTAGGAAATTCAGACAGGCCTCATACATGTGCCCTTATTCATTTATTAGGGATGTCACCCAAATTTGAACCGCGTATTGCAAATGTGGATCTTATCTCCGTAGTTGTGAATGCAGAAATGAAGGTTGACTACACAAAACATATACTGATGACATTAAAACAAACACATAATAATGCATTGTCTTTGTCCATTGATTCCTAACATGGTGGCAATGTATTCACTTGTTTATTATTTTGACCAAAGTTCAATAAAATTTTAATTGTGTTCATCTGCATGTGCTCCTTTCCTTTGGCAAATAGTCCGACTCTGTGTTTCTACATTAACCGCTTTGTAAATCCACCAAGGGCCATACGTGTTTTTCCAATTTTTATTTTGAGTAGGATGAACAGCATGGACCATTGACATATTTGATCGTCTTATAATCACAACTTACAATTGCACAAATAGAGCAATCAATAATGGATGCAATCACTTGAACACTAAACTAATGATCCCTTTAACAAAAAATCAAATTATAGCTTAAAACCATTTCTTTCCCTTTCCCACAGCTGATCTAAAAAAAAAAAAAAAATCATCTTACAGTACATAATCTTAAAATTGATTTCTCATTGAAGGCAATGACGTAGATACTGTATATGACGCATATATCAGTTCCCTAACGTGCAGATTTAAGGAGCAGGAAGCAGCAAAACAGTCATCTCCAGGCTGGACAGTGACTACAGCAAGGAGCAGAGGATTGGTCACTGTTGTGTTCAGGGGTACACACCTTGAAACAGCAATGACAGATCCTCAACTCTCCACGCTGGTGTGAGTGACGTGGGGCACTCAGATCAATTTGGACCGTGTCACATGGCCACATCTCCCTTGTTATTCAGAGGGTCCCATTTTAAGGCATGCCAAGATGGTCACGTCGAGGTGACAAGATGTCGCAACACACCACCATCCTACTTAGTACGTGTTGTGGGTGGTCAAACGCTTCCCAATATAAATCCTGAGAGGAGAGAGACAAACATGTAAAATAAGATGGTGCTGAAAGCCAGATGTATATAAATAGTATGGGTACATTTTAAAAGTGTCTAAAAATATATTTTACGAAGAATATACTAAAGCTGCTTGTTTATGATCACACTATACTCTGAGTAATCAATGTGTTTCCGTTCTCTGTGGTGATTTTCTTTGTTGTGCTAATACTGTTCTACTCCGTATATGTTGGAGGTTCACAGAGGTATGAAAAAGGTTTCTGAATGGCACAATACAATGTAAATAAAACTGCTGTCCCATCATCAAAAATCAAGACACGAGACTGGAATGCATCGTTCTCAGTCTGATTGACAGGTCATTTAATACAGAGACCAACACTAGACAACCACTAAATTATTCATGCTGTGCTGGAGCAATTAAAGGTCTGTTTGCATCAATGATGCTTCTCAACAGGAGAAAAACAGTTCTATATTTTCATGTATATTCTTTGAAAAACACCAAATAAATGTTTCATCTGTACATCAATTTCTTTTCTATCATTTATGCAAATATGCATCAATTATGTGTGGTCAGAAATCTGGGCTATAAATTGTTAGGTGCCTCTATTAAGTGTTTTTTAATTTTTGGAATACTGTATTATTATCATCAGGGTGAAAAATTAAGTTGCTTACCCTAGGCCAACGGCGAGTATGTGAGAAATGATTAATGAGGGAAGGAAGAGCTTCAGAAAGTCAGCCGACAGAACACCTCCCTTCTTCATGACGCTGGTGTTCCTGATGCTCAGAGAGGTCGAGCGCTTAGGGTACTTCAGCAGGAACTCCCTACAGAGGAGCACATTAATTTTTCACTGTTTTGAATTCATTAACATCAAGAGTGCTGGTCTAATGTCATGCAGACACATCTGCTCACGCAGACATTTTTCCTTTTTTTTCATTTTATGAATTACAATTACAAATTAAGGCATAAAATAAATATACTCAGGTTAATATGTGTCAGGGATTAGCACAATTTCCTATTCTGGTTACCTCTACCGTGTCCATTTTTCCAACCGGTGATGATTCATTGTGCATGCAAATTGTATTCATGCGGTTGTCACAATCAGTGACAAAAAATGTCTTTATAATTGTCCAATGGCACATTTTTTTCTTAAACCTAGGACAATCTGGGTTACTACAATTAATTCTATAAAATAAATAAATAAACAAATAAATAGAGAAATCAAATCAAGAGAAATCAAAACAGTACATGTCACCAAATTAGTGGTGGCTACATACTTTGGTGGAGTGTTCTCAGGTCGACTGGACCAGTCCCAGATCCAGTCCGCATTTTTCTTCATCAGGTTCTCCACTTCGCGTCTCCTCTCTTGGAAGTCTTCATCTGACTAAAAACACCAATTGTGGAATGAATCAAATGTCAACTTCACTGATATTTAAAAGCAAGGTTGTCCTGTAAAACAACTTATGAACTATTAAATAACAAAACATGTTTGAGCTAGATTTTGATTCGGGTCACTGTTTCCAACAAACATACCTGTGAGCTGTTTCCCTCTGAGCCTCTCCACAGGAGGAGGGGGGTCTGTGCCCTGAGTGGGCTGGTGTGAAGAAAAGAACATAACTTTGGTCATATTGGGAAATACCACTTCTTGATAGTCTGCATTACACAACGAATTCAAAAAAGACACACAAACTGTGCTTCCCTTTTCCACACAGACCTGTTGCACTGAGAGCTTCCTCTGGAGCTGCTTCTGCCTGATTCGTGCTGTGCATCCAGGAGCATTTTCTCCACGTCGCCCTCCTGGATGGCCGTGGGGATCTGCTCCTGGCTGCCGTGGTGACTGGTGCTCTGAGAGGCAGTGCCACTGAAGTGTAGCTCGACCCAGGATCCTTAAACCGAGGACACAGTGGTTGCATATGAGCTGTGGTGGTTATCCAGACTCGTGGTACAGCAGAAGAACAACAAACACAACAGTCTGTCCTTGGCTTGAAGGCATTTCGATTTCGCAACACTGCAAATAAACCTCATCAACAAACTAGGCCAAACTAGGTCATCTTAGCGGTCTCTTCACGTCTTATAAATCCATAAAATAATGCAGTATTGTTAAGCTTTAATATATAAAGTTAGCTTTGTAACTGGACTAGTCAGTTCAGGCTAGGTTAGCCGATTTCGCGTTAGTGTTATCTAAACTATTGGCTAGCGCTAGCATCAACACTGCTGAGCTCCACGCTGTTTGTCGGGTTACCTTACCTTGCAAACTCTCGTCCGATGAGTTGTCCTTTGGCAGAGACATTTTGCTGGTTTTAATCTTGCGGCTCCACTTGTTCACGCAGTTTTAGATGCCTAAATGTGAGGGGAAATGGTGGCGAAATCTCCGTAAGCAGCTGGTGCTCCGACTACCACAATAACAGTGACGCAATGTTGTGTTTATCTAAAACGTGATTGGCTCTGAGACGGGGGCGCGCAGCACGCACGCACGCACGCACGCAGACTGGGACTGAGCTGCTCCTGTCTGGTCTGCCACCCAAAACCTCACGAAACACGCCCATGGACTGCAAACATTACATCCATAAAGGAAGGAAGGAGAGGATTTTGCTCATGTCAGCTGATTTTACATTTAGTTTGAACCTCATTTATTACAGCACTTCCTCACACCTGTCTGCAGATGGCACTCATAGCTCATAACTCCCCCTTCTCTAAGTGGCCTCAGCACACAGAATACTACAGTATACCCAGTGATGTAGGCCACACACCTGGACTATATTAAAAATAAAAAAAAAAAAGAAACACACCATTTAATTCAATATTAAATGTGCGGTGTTTCTACCCACAAGTCATCAGGGTAGTGAACTGAACACTTGCGCGCACACACACCACAGTAACACAATGGCATACACAAACCACAGCAACTGGTCCCTCACTCCCATACACTCACATCAGGAAAAATAAAATATATATATACACACACATATATATTTACATTTTTCCATACTACCACTACGAGAACTACGAGTTCTGTCACTATTTTTTTTTACATTGAAATGCTGTTACTTATTGTTCCTTAAATGAATATATGTCCTTATTGTGCTATTGTTCTGAGACCAAGAATTTAATTACTGATAATAATGGTTGCATTGTTATCAGGTGTATGGCAATAAAAATCTTGAAGTGTGCTGTATTTCCGTTGCAGTGTCTTCGGGGTAACTCAAGTCTTCTGTGAGACTCCTTAAATCACCATCCATACTCCATTATTAAAAAAAACTACTTCTATTCTTTTGACTTATTTATTAATCCAACCATTTAATTTATGTCTTTTGTGAGTAGCATGTAGGGACGACAACCCCATTCTGTTGATTTATACTGCCTAAAATGACAATAAATGAATGTTGACTCTTTATGTCCAGTCCAGAATTGATCAGTGATTAAGACTCCCAAGCCATCTGCAATTAAATTAATGCTTTCTGCTTTAAGCTTTGTTTGCATCCTGGCCTAAGGAGAATAGAAGGATATTAACCAAGACAAACCTAGTTTCTACAGACTTCTTTTAATTAACTATTTCACAAGGGACTAACAACGTGCTGTATTTTGACAAGGTAAAACACACGTATTTATTGTTCCCGAAGACTCTCCTCCAAATTTGAGGCTGGCAAATTTAATTATGTTTGCTACCATGGAGATTAGCATGACTGATTATTCTTGCAAAATTAAATTATTTCTACAATTGAAGGGGCTTATTATTCTGGGGTGTGTTCTCCTTCCTGGCAGACCGTGGTTTACACAGAATATGCGGAGATTACTAGACCATTTCAAAACAGAGATAAATGACTTGGGTAACCATTAAAAAAAAAAGTTCTTATTGCAGTTTCCTCCCTACAAAAAACAAAAAACAAAAGAACAAATAAGCTTGCACAAACAAGCAATATTAATTAAATTCCCTTTAGAGCTGTGTCAGGGTTTTGTTTTGCAATTACTCTTTTTCTATCTCCTGTTGCTGAGTATTTCAAACAGTAAGTTTATGGTGTTATTAATGTAAACATTAAGTACATTTTCTCTATTTTGTCACAGAAATAAGAGAACAGTCAATTAGGGATCATACACAGACAGTCCCATGGCAAGAGAATACATATTGATTAACCCAGAAGTAAAGATCATTTTCCTATTCACTCTAGAAATTGAGAGAATATGCCTGTTGCCACAGTGCACACAGCAACACCTGGGATTTCACTTGCAAACTGGATAGAAAGATCATTTAGTGTGGACATCTAAACCGATAATGGCAGCGTGAGGCTCAGTAATCACCACAAGATTTCTCAATGTATCTGTGCCATAATATGGTCTATATGGAACTGCTGGATTTCAGCCAAAAAAGTAGCCACCTCCAAAACAGAGAAGAAAATTGTGCGAGAAGTGACATGTTTTTCTATATTCAAGAAACAAAGCCTATAATCTAATTCTAATAACTAAGCCTCTTGAGGGCATTATGTTCAACACTGTCCAATGTAGGACTGCATACAATATAGTAAAATGTCTGTGATGTTGATTCAATAAACAATGCATGCATCTATGGTACTCAATAACAACTAAATAAACATTTATGAAAACAGAAGCCATAAAGAATTTATCACACTTAATATCTCAAGTAATATGATCTTCTGTTGGTGTAAGTTGGTTAGATTTCCATGTATTGCCGTCAGAATTTATGATGAAGGGAATATTGGCAGTAATTTAGTTAAGTATTATGAATGTTGTTTTCCGCTCCACATCCCGGCAGCATTCATTACAAAAACACTCTCACCAGATGGTATATGTACCAAAACGGCAAAATTGATGCATTGTAGCCTTCAGTGTTACAATACCCCTTCAATGCTACAATGAGTTTCACATGTACTACATGTACCATTTCTGTGCGACGCATGACTGAAAGATTTGTTTAGAGTTCAACACAGAATCTGATGATAGAGTATTAAATAATAAAAATACGGGAAGTCCCACCCCGACAAATTCCGGTCATTAAATTGCGCCGGAAATTAAGTTCTGTCTTAGACTTAGCACTAATCACCAAAGATAATTTAATGTTATCGTAAATATTGTCATAGAGCAGAATAAAGTCACATCCTGTTTTGCATTTAAGCAAGATTGAGAAAGTAAAACATTTCACATGAACCAACTAAACGCTCCAAACAAAATCTGCCCAGTGCCTCAACGTTACATATGCACTCTCTATCTTACTCCACTTTTACCTGACGCACTGTTCATTCATTGTAGACATACGTTACCACATGGTGTATGGTTCATCTGTGTTGTCAAGGAGAGCGGCCATATCCTTTTCCCCCAGAAACTTTCTCAAACGCCTCTTCTCAGTAGCCTACATCCAAAGACGGTTAGAAACATCCATGCTGGGTACCTACCACTTGACGCGACGGTGAGCTGTAAAGGACAAAACGGTGCAAGATAAAAATATTGTTATAGTAATGCATACCAAAAACTCTATAAACGTAAATGTAAATGTTATTGTAAAGGCTTTTTTTTTACCGCGTACAAACTCCCCAAATTTCCCGCTCACATTTTGAGTGCGTCTTTCTTCGTACATCCATGGTCGTACCGCTGTCAAGCAAGTAGAGTAGTCACCTCCGGTTGCCATTTTTGTTGTAACTTGGCAACCACGAGCTAGCCTAACGTTAGCTAACGCTACATTCCGTACACGGCATACCGAATCTATTTTGTCCCGTGGATTAAATGTCTCATCTAGGAATCCGAAAACGTGTTTTCTCCAGCTTTTCCAATTTGTTTAAAGATGGGGTTCGTATAGTAACTAAAAATAACAACACAACAGGCTAGCTAACCTCATCGCAGATAGCTTACCTTTAGTTTATGTTAGCCACAGGAGGCGCCACCTGCTGAACTGTACAGGTAACTGCCACAACACTCGCCTGATCCCAGATCCAATCACGTACGGTTTTTTGATACAATTTAGCTATTGCAACCACTACTCCTCATAATTTGTATTTGGTCACAGACGCTAACGTTAGTGTGCCTAAGCAGGACCGCCATCCAGGAATAATTGACATGTCGCTTTACTTAAATATTCTCATGATAAGCGCAATCAAAATCTTATTTGAAAAAGTAAATACAAAGTTAATGTACTTTACTTTTGTTCAGATTGCCTTTTATTACTTTTGTTGAGTTGTGGTGGAAACGTAACAACACAATGAATCATCTTGCCTGGAAAATTGGATTTCAAACACTGTCGATGACACCCTCAGAAATTATTTTTATTGCAAGTAATAACCTCAGATATTGATTCCACTCTATCTACATGATGTAATCTTGTCAAATAATCATATTGTGACTCATGAATCCAGTGTACACAGCAGTAGGATTGTCTTGTTGCCTGAGAACCTGTCAAAAAGATGTAAACAGACACATTTTGCAGGTAAACACGTTGCTTTTTGACACCCTGACAAGGGTGAAATGGACAAGCTGAGAGCCCACAGAGACGTCACAGCTGATATTGTGATACAGCTTGTTCTTTGTGTGTGTATGTGTTAACAGACAGCATTTTGAGGGAGGACTTGTTGTGACACAACAGCTGGCTGGTGAGGACAGATCAAGTATAATGATAGTAAGCCTGATCAGGAGTTGGTGTTTACTTTGTGTCTATGTTTGTAGTTGACATCACCCTGGAGCGTATGGGCAGGCTAGGGGTGTTGTGCAACAGCTTGTGTATCAGGATGAGAGTAGACCAGACTGGAATTGGATGGGATCGATCGCGCAGACAGGACAAAATGGCTAAGGAAGAATTATGGTGTCCGGAGCAGGAGATTTGCCAGAGCTTAATTTGGTATCAATGAGCATTCACTGTAGAGCATAGAAAGCCTCGCCCTAGATGATGCGTGGAGTTTCTCAAAGGGCAGAGTATCTCCGCCTTGATGATAAGCAAGAAGAATCAATATTTTCAAACTCATTCAAGTTTTTATTCAAGTTTTTACTCATTTTGACAGATTGTTAAGGCCACAGAGAAGACACTGTTCATGCCAGCTCGGCCTTTTCACCCAATTGCCCTTCTTCTCTCTCTTACACACACACACACACATACACACAGAATCCAAAAGCACTTGTTGCGAGAAGTTTGAAAAAAAAAAGCATTTAAAACAGATGTATGAATACGAATACGAAATACTTTATTGATCCCCAAGGGGAAATTCATGTTATTTATAAAGTGAAGTGTCAGAGATTACTCTTTAAGATGCTCAAAACTGACAGAGGCTGTCTGGCCAGAAAAGCCTTGACGTCTAATGATTTGACTCTGGAATAAAGCGATTACATTCCCTGAATATTTAGGAACATTAAATGGAGAATTATGGCCTGACATTTTAAACCAGACTTCTTTTTTTGAAGCCAACATATTTCATGCTTCCTTAAATTATTTGCTTTTCTGCATGGATACCAGAATCATCTCATAATGGAGGTTTGCAGTTTTGATTTAAACAATCTCAAATTCTGTTTACAGTAAATGTGGCAAACTTAATGTCAATTGTAAAATACTCTCCTGTCGATTTATTGTGATGATTGTTGTTGATGATTAATAATTTGACAGCATTTTCTTGTTGTATCTAGAAACGGAGAGAGGGTAAAATATGATTTAATGAGAGCATGATCGAATCGAGGCTGTATTGGCTGTCCCAAAGAATGAACTTCCATTTCTTGGTACATTTGATATATTTAGTAAATTCCACATTATCCATGCACTCTAGCTCTCCTAAATTCCACTGGGGTCTTCATTCCCTTGGGGGTCTTCTTGAGCCCCTTTCAGACGAGCATGTTTTCTTTTTTTATTTGTTTGGGGTATTTTTGATGAGCTAAGAAAATATAAGAACTTAATAGCTGATGTTCTCTTAATCCTAATTACTATGCGCAATAATCCTTTTCTCAAGGATTGGGGATCAGAATTAGGCTTTAATAGGTGCACTCTTAGAAGGCAGAAATAAATTGGGCAGGCAAGTCATTCAGACATGTATTTTCAGTTTTCCCACTTACATGATTTCTGAATTTTTATGTCCTGCAGGAATGCTGTCATCCTCTCCTGCATGAACAGCTGGAAATACTGTAAGTAAGTACATTAATACATTCAAAAAAAAGTTTATTTCTTTATTTTCTCCACAAACAAAAATCTGACAAAACAGCAATAGTTTGTGTCATGTACAAACAACCAGATGGGTAATTCCTAAGAGATGGTTAACCAACCAGCAAGCAAATAACAGAGTAACAAAAAACATAAAACAACAACAACTGAAAAAAACAAAACAAAATGTAGATACAATAAATTCTAATTCTAACTTTATCTAACTCTGGTTTAGCTCAGAAGGGTAACAGTATTGTCCTATGTATCCAGAGAGCCAGTATTCATGCATAATACTTCTTTTGAAGAGTACTTCTGTCTCTGTGTTTACAAAAAAATAAATAAATAAACTTTTTGGCCTTAATGAAAGCGACATACTTCCACTTATTAAGTTGCTGATTAGGCAATCTTGACAGAAACTCTATTATACGGATCATTCGGGGTCAGGCTGAATGAGACTTTTGTCACAAATTTTCCAGAAAACTTTTGAAGAGTAACACATTCCCGTAACAGATGTAATTTTGAGCCTTCTTTTTAGAAGAGCATTTTCCCACCCTCCACAATCCGTGATCGAGAAGTAGGGGGTAAAATTAGACTATTAATTGCGAGAAGTTTCCATTTATAG
>JBCAUF010000044.1:15253144-15269886 GCA_038406115.1 Haemulon aurolineatum | reverse complement strand
TGAATCTCATAAAAGGATTTTCTTTCAGTATATCAAGTGTAGACGCCCCATGAAGATTCTTGTAAATCAACTTTGTCACACAGGGCATGTATATATAGATATATATACACACTGTATGAACATACATACATGGCTTACGTGACAATATATATTAACACATGATTTGCCCAGCCTCCCCATCTCCACAGTGTGACCCCCCCTCCTATACTGACACTCAGAGTGTGAGTGACACATTTGTGAGACTCATAACTGTGTGTGTTGCAGCCAGAAGAGTCGGGTGGGCAGTCTGCCATAAAGGGAAAGGGGAAACGTCATTGGATGAATCGTCTCTGCATGAGCACTGTTTGAACGAGACGTTCAAAAATTAGCACTGAGCGCTTGACTCAAAATGGCTGGCTTCCTGCGGGGTTTAGGGTATCGCTTCAAGAGACTTTTAGGATTGTCTGGACGTGGTCTGCGTGCATCCTGAATTTCAGGATTTTTTTTATCTTAAACCATTAAGGGGCGCTGTCGGATCATTTTGTCACACCCATATGCGAATCCTATATCAAAACTGAATTTCTCCTAACGTTGAATTTTGTGCAAAGGTTCGAGAGTTTTCGAGGATCCAGTAGTTGTGCAGACAATTCAGTCAGAGACTTAAGTGTACTGACAGTAACATTTCTATAACCAAAGTATTGCCGGGGCAGCCATGACTCAGCATATAGCACGGGTTTTGTTCACTGGTCAGTAGACACTGACCCTCACACTAAGAAACAAAAGCATCATTTAAATGAATGTATCAGTTAAACAGTTAAATGTATTCACTGTTGCAAATTAGTAGTACATAGACATAATTTCTAGCTCAGAATATGAGCCAGATATGAACCATATTCAGCCTGAAAGGACTACACATTTCCCTCACAATGCAGCATGAGAAGGCCTTCTGTTTTTTATATTTTAATGAAAGACACCAATCTCTCTCACATATGACTGCAAATAATTATAAAGATGATTCAGTCTTATTGATGTTCCCCATGCAGATTTCGCACACAACAGCAAACTCACCTTGACTTTGTAACTCGGTCTCTAAACAGCGCTGAATTAGCATTGCGTTAGTCGTGTTATTGTCCATCATGACTTACAATGTGTGACAGCTGCTGTGAGTGATACCTTTATGAGCAGAATTAATGGCCCACCCATCTTTAAATGGTCTTATCAAAAACCACCACGGGCCAGAATTCTAACAAACAAATGAATCAATTTTGACTGCATCACAATGCAATTAAACCATCGTTAGGGCTCTAATTTACAAAATAATGAGATCAGAACCTTAAGAAAGCTGACTTTTGATTGATTTCTTTACCACAGGGCAATATATTCAGAGATGCTTTGATTATGAAATGGCATACTTTGAAAGTGACAATGACTTTGTGTGTCTTTTTTTCATCATATAAAGGATATATTTAAAATCAGTGTAGAACAACCCAGACAGCATTTCTTTTTGTTGCTTAAGCACACCCATGTGAACCTCATATTTTATTTATGAACTCTGAAAAGTGTGCCACAGAGAAGGCTTCCTACGTCAGGCTTCAAAAAACTGGATGGCGCTCATAAAAGTTTCAGCTCCTTTCAGAATGGAGAGTTTAGACATGTTGTCTTTAATTATTTCATTTCACATTAAAACTTTGAAAACACTCACTCCGTATCCAAAAATGGGAATATTTCATGGTGCATCCTGAGGGTAGCCCCTACTGGACCTTCCATCTTCATTCATAAAACATACAGCATGAGAGATGTTCATGTCTCCAATAACCATATCTGACGGGCTTTTCTCTTAGATTCAATTCTTGTTTGTATCAAATGTTAGGGAACTTATTATACACTAACTTTTTCAAAATCCTTTCACAAAGTACATTTCCTGTAAACGGAAGAAATACTAGTGTTTTTACCGCAGGGGCAAGTACTTCAAAGTCGCACTCTCGCATAGTTAGTGCAACCGCCTTTTCAAAAATGTGCAACTAACAGGTGTCTGAAGATTCATGTCTGCTTCAGACGAGATTAGAGCTCTTTGAATTAAGAGTCAAATGGAAATGGATTATTTAGAGGTACACTTAGGCACATTTTTAAGCCACACGTGCTTCCGTGCAGTTTCAGTGTCCACAAGTGTATGGACTGCAAGATTTGAGGACACACAATATTGCTGACAGTCATAATTAGGAGGAGTTTGCCCCAAAATCTGAAGCTTTGATGGCAGCAATATTTCCAATGCTTTCACATCAAAAATGCTCTGAGAAGCCACTGAACTGATAGTCTCCCATGTGAGACGCTTGTACCTCATTTGTGACATGTTTCTTATTTCAGTCTTTCACAACAAAGTGTCAGGAGTGAAGCTGGATAATGATGAGGTCATACAGTTAAATAAAGTATCAGTGTCATCAACCTAACACTGAATACTAATGTTTCCAAAAATAGAGGCTCTATTGACGTCACGGTGCGACTCTTCACACAGATTAATTTGAACCTACATAAGGTTTGTGAATACATTTCTGATGGCCTTGACAACTCTCTCTTCTCTCACACCTCTGATAAAACTCAACCGGGGAGTCTGCAAGCCTTTGTGTGTGCTTTTCACAGAGGCAAATCTCAGAGGAGCAGCGGCACGTTGTGCTATGACAGTCGCGCCTAGGACGTCGAAGTCTCGCACTTCTCTTCTTTTCTTTATCTTTCTTTTCTTCCCTCCTTGGCTACTGAGAATAGGCTGAGTCTTCCCAATTAGCAGTTTTCTGAAGAGGTGTTGTGACAGCCAGGGAATACAATTTACAGTTGTTAAAGCATATCTGAAGTCGCTCTCACAATCTAACAAAGATCATATTAAGCTTGATAACAATACAGAAAACTATATGAAGTAGAGTATTGTGATGATTGATTGGACATGTTTGGATCAAAGGTGATCTAATCCTTGCAGCACATCTGTCCAAGCCGCTTAAACTTCCCTCCTGAAATTGCCATCTGCTGCCAGATAATGTAGACCAGTCCTAAATCACACCTGCCTATTGTAAGCTGGTGGGAGACCTGCACAGCTTAACTGAAAGCAGGGAAAAGTTTACAACGGGGAGACAAAGAAAAAGAAATGTGAGATTGCTGCCGTTTCCTAGAAGTCCTGTGGCTCCATTTATTCTGTCTGACAAGAGACAGTGAGCAATGTGCGGATGAAACAGGAAATAAAGTACTTTCACAGATCTCACAAACTTATCTTGAGGAGTGTCTTCACTAAAAATACGTGCTTACATGTTTTCTTTTCAGCAACAAAACAGTGAATAAAAAAAATTGCCATTACATGGATTAAACAAGATGTGACATGTGTTTTTGTCAGAGCCTGGCTAACTGTTTTCCCTGTTTTAGGGAAAGTTAGCCAGCTGCTGGTAGTTACAGTGTAATATTTAGCTAACGTACAGGCATGAGAGAGGTATCGATATATTCATCTAACTCTTGGCAAGAAAGTGAAGGAGTGCATTTCCAGAAATGTGAAACTTCTCGTTTCAGCGGGACATCTTGATCACAGCTCTGCCTTATCTTCCACTCACACCACGCACTATCTTGCCAGTGGCATCGGAAGCGAAAATGCTCAAAAGTATCGATTTCAAATGGGCCCGGGTGCCATTACGTGAAAGCTGCTCCAGTGAACCCCATTGATTCATTTTGTCTTTTGAAATGGCAGCCATGGATCCAGTAAGTGTATTTCTTTTATACTGATACAGAGACTCAATATGTGGTCTTCTACACTATTGTTCTCAGTTTTCTTAGTCAACTTTCTCCTCTACTCACTGCTCAGCGTGTCTTGGAAATGACATAGCCAGATAAGGCGAGTCTGTCAATAGAATGCATACTGACATGTTTTCAATAGAGGCATGCCCTCTCTCTCTTGCTGTGGCATAGATTTATTTCATTTACTTTTTATTCTTATGCCATTCATGACAGTCACCGGCATGCTAATGACTTCCTCCCACAGATTTTTGATGTCAAAGCATTGTACGTATGAGCACACACAGATGCAGCAAGAGTTTTGTGAATCCTGGTGCAGTGCAGACTGGCTCGCTGTATAATGGGAATAGCAGCGAAGGGACTGACCTATATGAAAGGAGCTGTGCGTTTCAGACCTTCAAGCCACTAAAGTAAAACCTTCATAAGTGGAGATTGACAGCACAGTTTCCCTCTGTGCTTGGGGATTCTCGGGGAAGTGCTGCCAAATGCTGTACCTGCGTCCCTGAAGTGCAGTGCAGGGTCAGCGGTGGAGGTGGCCACCTCAGCTGGGTGTAAAATGGCCATTAAATCACAGCCAATACAGGACATCGCTTGTGTGGAGGTGTGTGTGTCTAAAATCTTTTACGTTTCAATACTGTTAATCCTCAGAGCTGCGTCCACACACTGCATACATGATCAGAAAGGGGATTATGCATTCTGGCATCTGGATACTATTTATGCATTGGTGAATGTTTATGTTTGCTTCCATGCCAACATTTGCATGTGCATGCGTGTGTCCGTGTGTGTGTGCAGGTCACCCTGAAGCTGCCAGACCAGATGTGCAGGAGTCTGGATTGCACGGAGTGATGAGTGGCTCCCTCGCTGACTCTGCAGACTTGGAACAATGCACACAGGTCTCTCCAACTAATGAGCTCTCTATATAGAGAGCATGCAGTGAGAGCCTCCACTCTGCCTACAGTTTCAATCAAGGCCTCCATATCTGGGGAGCAGAGCTTTTTATGCTTGTGCTGGCGTCAGACCAAAGAACTTGATACAAAATGCAAATCAGCATCGAGTACCTGAGGTGGTTCCAGTTTGTTTGTGTCACAAGGTGGAGAGTGACAGGTTCTTTGGATCAGGATGGAGTAGGCATAGCAATGCAGAGGCAGCAGGGCTATTTTTGCTTCCTAACAGATACGAATTCATAGGCTTTGCATGTGCGCCGTGCATCGTATCCCATTACAAAGCACTTTCTGCATCTGCGAGGGCAACCAAAAACACGCAAAAACAGATTCTAAATAACTTCAGAGGTATGTTGTGTGTGCACAGACATATTGTATCACATTTATGCATCACAGCACAAGGACAAAGATGAATCATCTGTTTCAACGTTGCATGCTCGCTGTATTGGAAAGCTCTGCTCCCCGATGGGCTGTTAAAACCGACTCAAACAAATATAGGTTACAGGGGCTTAGAGAGTGACGCAGCACCCCTTGAGGCAAGTGTCCAGACTCCTTACTGAGAAATGACTCTACATTATTCATTTCACCTCTAATGTCTTTGTTTTGCAACAGTGTCTAAAACAGAACAGGACCACTGCTTTAACCTGAGATGCCTAACTACCAATGGGAAGCTGCCAAAAGCATAAATATAAGAATTTAAAAATAGATTTTTTGTCAGCTGTACATGTACAGTAAAGGCTCTGTGGCAACTGTGTTTCATCATTATTAAAAGCCCCCACAAGGAGGGGAAAAAGTCATTTTATCATCACTAGTTGCAACAGAGGGAAACAAGGCATAAGCTAGAATCGAGTCTTCCCAGTGCTAAATATGGTTCTAATGAGTCAGGGAATTGTGGGCTTTTAACCTAGGGTAAATATTTTTACCTGCCTCGTGGTTTTTAACCTCAGGGAGAGACAATAGAAACACCACACCACATGTTTCGGGGCTGCTGGGTACATTAAGACTCATCTAAGGTTGGTAATGATGATTTTTTTTGCACAACAGGCAGTTTGGAATGCAAATCTACTCTTATGCTACCAATCATAGCCTGGTAGCAATATCATAAAATATTCATTTTCACAGGAACCCTATTCTGTGGTGGTGCAAAATCCTCTGCCTCTGATGGAGAAGTACAAAGATAGACTCACATACCCTACAGTGTTCCTGTGCCATATCGTGTACCTGTCAGGGAAATTACAAAGACTCGTGAGCTCGCGTCAGATTTCAAACGCCTAACCTTTCTGTCTTAGGTTTGTGTTTCTCTGGCAGCGCTAAATATATGAGATGCCCTCTAGTATCTTACAAGCTTGCTGTTTTGATCTATGAGGTTGTGATATAAGCTTTGGTTAATAATTGATGTGTGGAAGGATGTCTCTCTCCAGCTCCTTCACATGACTCAAAAATGACATTCCTGAAAATAAGAGGGGTCCTCTGCAGGATGAAATATTTCACTTTGTGAATTACTGATGCACCGTGTGGGAGTTCCCACCCCCTCCTTGCTCCCTTGTTATTGTGCAAAGTTCAGTGTTTTTAAGTTTGCCATGGCCTTTAGACTAGTAAGGAAAAGCTGTGCTGACCTCATTAGTGGTTACCGGCTAGCCCTGTGAAGCTAGTGATCTGTGTCCTGAAGTTTCTATCTGTATGCTAAACAACAAAAATGACCTTCTGTTTTCCTCATATGTGTCTCTCCATGACTAATTAAGTTAGGGAAAAGGGGACTAGAAGACAACTGCTTTGCAAGGAGAAACATGAGAACAGCGTGTAGCTGCCAAAGCCAAGCTGCTGCAAAAGGCCGTGCAAGCCAAGTTTAGAGGAATACTTTGATGTTTTGAGGAATACGCTTGTTTGCTTTCTTGCGAGAGTTACATTAGAAGATCAATACCATTCGCATGTCTGTTTGGTACATATGAACCAACAGCCAGCAGCTGGGTAGCCTCGCTTTGCATAAAGAGTGGAGACATTGGAAACAGCTAAATAGCTAGTCTGGCTCTGTCCAAAGGAAACAAAATGCGCCCATCATGCCTTGACCAGATGTACCAGTTTGTCTTGGGCTGTCCCACTTTTCACCGCAGTTAAATTAATGAATATAATATTATTAATTTTCAGACATTCATCATGTTTTGTCCCACTCACTATGACCAAACCGAATATAAAAACATTTGCAATCCACGGTACCACACTGAATTTGCCTCAGTCAGTCACTTTGACAAGGCTGTTGCCTGTAGACTAATAGTTCACTTTCATGTCAAAGAAAATGTCGGTCTTTCCTATAGAGTCCCAAGATGCTTACTCCTTTCTTTGCACTGTACCTGGCAACGAAAATACTGCATTTATGGTGTCCATGGCGTTGATGGTGTCCTATAAGCGTGTGGTTTGAAATTATGGTCACCCTCGCCTTCCCTTAAAGCTCTCCATTTAACGAGTGTGAAAAGGATAGGTCTGGACCGAGCAATTTCCAGTTAGCTGACCAGCTGCCGGCTGTAGCCTCATATTTACCAACCAGACATGAGAGCGCCTGGCCTATTGATCCTTTCATCTAACTGCATCTAATCGGCAAGAAAGCAAATAAGCGAGTCTGTCCTCTCAAGAAAAACAACTGCCTTGTCGTCTCAACCAGTGCCCCAATATTACCTATATTATTATGTTCAAGTGACAAGCAGAAAATAAAAAGTGATGTTGTTGTGGAGTGTAGGGAGGAGGGTGGATGGATAGGTCAACAGACAAAACCTAAGAGTCCTGTTTATTTCCCGTTTTCAACCGACTGTCAATGTTTTTTTTTAACGAAACCTTGACTACAGTGTCTACGGATTGACAAATTTCGATCTGATGAATATGTCAAACTGATTTTTACAACAGTGATTGTACTAATTATTATTCTGTAATCAATAGTACAAGAGAGCCCTGGGTTTTATGGCTCTTGTCATTTGCAAATTGAGGAAACAGTTTGAATAGAGACATCTATAATTGATAATTACAAGTCTGTGCGTCATGGTTGTGCCTCTGTTGCTGTGGGCTAACGATGTGTGGATGTGAACTGTAACTCCGACTGTGCTGAACGGTGAGAATCTGTCTTGACCTGCATGTCTCTTAAACACGCCCCGCGAACGCTCTCTGAATGTTTATCCACTGCATTTATAATCACAACATGTGTGGCTACTCAAGATTTCAAAGATGTTTCTCTCTAGTTGCAAACTGCTGTAATTATCTCCAAAGCGAGCAGGTCAAAAGAAAAAAGACAACACTTTAATGAGGAAATCTTCAGTGGGGGGCCCAGACTTCTGTCACTGCCATGCAGCCTTAAAGTGGACATGATGGACTTCTAAAAGATTTAATTATGAGCTACTTCAGGAGATCTTCAGGCCCGCTGTGCCAACATTTCAATATTTCTCTCGGATATTAATGTTTACAGCCTGGGTGTCTTCAGCTGCAGGTTGAGGTTTATTTTCCCACTTTCAGGCCTTCTTCTGACCACCAGAAGCCTTCCTGGAGGAGTCAAATTTGTTAATCTAATAAGGTGATAAATCGCCTTGCCATCATTTCCCAAGGTGGCCATTTTTATGAAGAATAATAAGACACGTGGCCATTATCTGCAAACCTGTGTGAATTTGTTACCCTAAAATGAACTGTTCCTTCAAGTTTGGAAGCGTCTTTTCATAAATGACTATTTCTTCATTCTTATTTGGGGTCCCAAATAAGAAAAAGCACATTTGTAAAACAACAACATTTACTCACACAGATAAGACTACCACTACCAACATTTGATCTAGCTCCAATGCACATTATGAAAATTAACACATTTTCTTTTGAAACAGTATATTAGGCAATGAGCAATCAATCCAAGTGTCCAGACCAGTTGAGGCATTAATTAAATTGTTGTTTTTATTTAAATGGAAGGTGTGGATGAGCTCAAACATCAATGATGGTGTTATTTCTTTTATTCAAGCCCTGTGGTACACTTATTAACAGTTTTAGCCACATTGTTTTCCAACAAGCAACACCAAATGGCATTTAGTTGTTAAGAAGTTATTGTTATGTAATGGAAAATGAAATTAAATAAGTCATTTTTCACTTAGCAAAGACTAGGAAATATTACATTTATTCTGGAGCACTTAACACCAGTTGATTTTACTTGAAAAGCTTTTCATTATGCTCTCGGCATACCAGGTGTTGCAAAAAAAAAAAAAACAACAAAAAAACCCTTTTCATCAAAATATGCATAACAGAGCAACTCGTGTTTTGTGATAAACCATATCAAGGCAAGACCGTGGCTTTATTCCCCACTGAACCTTGTTTAACACCATCTTGACAGTTGAATGGGCAGACACCAGACAGCGCAGTCATTACAACACGACTTTGTGAGTGTGTGTCCACAGTGTAGTTTAGCAAAAAATGTCCACATAGATGTGACTGAGTTGGTTGGTGATGCTAACAGACATAAATTTAAGTAAATTTTCGACATCCAAGCACTGATGCGGTGAATAATGAATACCTTATGGAGCAATCTGCTACATTTGTTCCTAAGTGCTTATTAGGGCCTGCATTAACGCTAATATTTGCTGGTTATTCAAATCATAATAAAGTAGTCCTTTACGCTTTGTTGGATGCATAATGTGGAAACTTTTAATCCAATATAAATATATCTTGGAAGAAAAATGAGTGCAACGATAAACAAGACAGGGAAGTGTATTATCTATAAAATGATTGAAAAAAAGAAATATGTTAATTACTTATGCTTGTTAGAAGGTGTATAGTTGTATTAGTTCACTGCTCAACTTGCTTGTACTTGTACAGCAAATATTAATCAAGGTACCATTTGAAACAAAATTCAAATCAAACAACCAAAACAATTGCTTTACTCCAAAATACATAACTGGTAATATCTTACAATTATTCTGCTCAATATTCATTTGTAGCTGAGCTAAGATCACACAACATCAGTGCGTCTTGGCTCCTTGTCAGGTTTGAAATGAGGAGACATTCATGCCCCGCAGCTGAAAACATTAATTCTTATCAAATTGTGTGAAGAATTGGCTCTTTTTAATTTGTAATAATGTAACCTTGTGATTATATAGGCTATGTCTGTTGTTGTTGTCCTGAGCTGCACTGAGGCAGATTCTGAACACTACAGGAAGAATATGGAAAAATGAAGACAAATGTATTGGTGAAGAGCTGCTCTAATAGCAAAATCCAACTCATAGATAATTAAATCTGTGCTGAATACATTATGGTTTTGAATCAGGCCTCATATGCAAGCGCTGGAGGTAACTGGACTAAAATTGTGTCTACTGTATCATACAATAAGCAGGAAATAAAGCAGAGAATGGTATCTTTCTGTTAATTAGATGTGAAGACGTTAGTATACAGATCTGTTTTTTAACTTTCTGTGCGTAGCAAAGTATCATTTCACCATTTTCCCCTCACTGACTATAGACCTCATATCACATATTCAGAAGAGTAACTTAAGGATTCAAGGCATCTAATGGATACGACTCTGCAGCATTTCATGGGGGTCACAGCACTTAACCTGCTGCCTGTATTGCA
The DNA here is from genome assembly GCA_038406115.1 of Haemulon aurolineatum. Taxonomy (NCBI): domain Eukaryota; kingdom Metazoa; phylum Chordata; class Actinopteri; order Lutjaniformes; family Haemulidae; genus Haemulon; species Haemulon aurolineatum. Next base: position 15,259,621 of record JBCAUF010000044.1, on the reverse strand, counting down.
TTTCAGCGTATCTCTCCAAAATGTAATTGAAATCATTATTTGAAAAGGCGATTTTCTCTTCTGGTGCCCCAGAGGTGTGTTCAGCACTAATTAAAGTGGATGTCTCAGGTGTCTATTGCTACCTCGACACCTTCTGTATGAGCCTGTGTGCTTAAAACATTTGCATTACGCTACATTACAAAACCTGCAGAAGAGTTCTTTTCTCCTTTTTCATTTCCTTTCTTTAAGAAGAAGAGGATTACACGTAGATAATTACTGAATGGTGAAAATATTTTTTTTCTCTGTGGCAGCTTTTGTCATATAGGCTTATGCATATTGCTGCTGATACTCAATGCTAAGCAGCACTGTAGGCAGATGTTAGCTTTTTAGCTGGAGCGTAAGGGCGAGACAATGTACTGTGCAGGAATAATGTTCTGAATGTCGTCGCTTTTTTCTTTCTTTCTTTTTTTTTTTTTTACTGTTATGAGCACCAGAGTAATTAGGACGGTCGTGAAAGTGAACCAGACATCAGAGTGGAAAAGGTCTAATTTCAGTGATGAGCAGTAACAGAGCTCTTTTCTTCTTCCACTGAATTCTGTTTTAATTAGAAAAAAAACCCCACACGATCCAACAACATGGATCGCTGTCGCCTTGCTTCTTTGTGTGCTTTTCACACTGTCTGCTCACAACTTCCCATCATAGAAGTATGAGCTCAGGGAGCATAACGCAGTTTGTATTCAGTCTGTGTGACAGGCGGCAAAGCTGCAATCTTGTCTGTCGAAAGACAATGATTCCACTCAGCTGCCATGTTGTGCACACAAATGTGCTATACAACATCAGTGCCGAAATCTGTCACCTTGCGCAGTGAATTTAAAGTCTGTGAACAAGTCAAGAAGAGCCCCCCGTGGATATTTGATTTCTATGTGTTACATCTTCCAGAGTCTGCATGTAAGTTTGGTTATTTGTCTACAAGAGCTTTTGATTTAGCATGTGATTTTGTTTCAGTTTTCTGAAAATCAATTATTGAGTTTACGACTCAGCTTCATCCTCCCCTCTGTGCATGCCTTCAAAGAGAACTCTACATTGTCAATAAAAACATAAGTTGTACTTTCATCTAGAACTAGAAATGTCTAAGTCTCCTGCTCGAATCATTGTTGAAGTCATTTTTCAAGCAAAAATGCCAAACGTTCACTGATTCCAGCTTCTAAATGCGTGACATTTTTCTGCTGTTTATTGATTTGGATTATTGTAAATTGAATATCTTTGGGTTTCAGGCTGTTTTCTAGATTAGAAAATGTCACCGAAGTCTCTAGGAAACTGTGGCTGGCCTTTTTATTTTCTGACATTTAGCCTATTTAAATAATGTAGAAAATAATCAATAGATTCTCTGATAATGAAAATAACTTTTAGTCAAATCTATTTTAAGGAAGTTACTTTTATCGCAGAAATATCACAAGCAAAACAAGACAAAGTAAGAAAAAACGAGCCATACACCAATCCAGCATGTGTGCACAGCCATCCGTGTCTAAACTAAGCAGACAGGTCAGGAAAAAATCCATTATGATCACTCCAAAGTATCATTGCAGATGCGTCCAGACACAGGAAGTAAAAAATGCACGTAAAAAGTCATACAGTTGCCTCACGTGGTCATTCGTTTCTTTAAGAGGTCCTCTGCATTTTAATAGCTGGACCGCGCTTCAGCTTTTGCATTACAGTCGAGAACTTGGGCTTTTTAGCCAATGTTCTCCATGATTGAAATTCTCAGTCAGCCATCAATCTGCATTATAGACTGGTTTCCCCTTGTCTGGTGGGGGCTAACTGAAACAGATTGAGACAGCTCTTGCTCACTGCATCACTAATGGCTGCCAATGAAAGACGTCTCTGTGCAGTTGACCCGTATGTGGAACAGGATCACGTCGCAGCACAGAGCGATGGGGAGAACACAGCTCAATATAGGGAGTCTCTTCGGCATCAGTCACCAGTCAACAGCATCCTCATCCTATTGACTAAATGTTGCCCAGAAATAGAATCTAATCACAGGGTTTGGACAGGCTCTAGTCCTCCTAATGGTTTACCATTAGCCGACTGGAACAAAGCCCAAAGTATAGAGAAATATAACAATATATTCCAGGGTGTCCACATTGTATGGCAATAATGGGTTCTCAATTATTGCCATGGTACCTGCATATTCCTTTAAATGCTTATACAGCAGCAGACACCAGAGGGGGGGAAATGATGATTACTCGCTCATCTCTGGTTCGAATCCTTCTCATTATTTTTTGTCAGACAACCCTCCATTAACCTAGGGAAGGGGCACCAAATGCAAGCTGAATTTTTTTTGGGGGGGCTATGCATTTTCTCCATTCAGCTGTGTTGAATGGATAATATAGGAGTGCTGCCCATGCAGGTAAAACAATTTCCATCCATTTCGCAGGCCGGGCCACAACAGAGTCATTACCTACACTGCATAATTGACAGTGAACACAGGCAATCCTGTTAATTGATTACTTAGACCTGTGCTAATGGAAAATGTAAAGCCTCATTGTATCTTCCATGAAGCCCCTGTCAGGTATATTTCCACACAAAGACTACCAGAGGTAGAGCCAGTAATGTTGCTAGACTTCTCCCCAGGGAGCCCATCATCTGAAGACCTTTCAAGATTGTTTTAATCCAATGAATTACATAAAGCATGATGATCCAGTCAAATTTTTCGCAGTGACATCGTATCTGGCACACTGCTGATCAAAAACAGAGCAAAAAAGCCCAGGGGACCACGTGCCTGACAGAAATATAACTTTAATTAAGAGTACGCCCAGTTTTTATTTTTTTCCCCCCCATCCAGGTTGAGACGAGGATGCGGGGATATGGGCCCCTCTCCCCTCTCGTCCAGGATTCAGCCTCCAGCTCCTCCTCTGATGCATCGTTTGCATCAGTACTTGGGAACACTTGTCCGCGCGCTGCTGCACCTCCCCACAGTGCATTCACGGACTCCACTTTGCCAGGTGATGACAGACAAACGCTCAAGAATGAGACTGATGTGTTTCTAACACGCCCGGAGTCGGAATTAACGTAGAATGGAGACGCGCCTCGGTCACTGCCTTTTTATCTTTTTGTCCGAGTGGATTTGGCTCTTCACCCTAACTTCCATCCTGGGCGGAACAGAAGCGGAGATAAGGTGCATTCCCTCGTGCCAGCTGCCGCTAATCACTGCTTTTCCCCGGGAAGCGTCGGCGCTGGATTGGACTAATTTTGGCGAGGCACCAACTGATGAATTTATTGGATTTACCGAGGGGTCACCGGGCGCCAAACGCGCCGCCGGCGGGGACGAAAAGCACATCGTTGCGGAATTGACCGCGGGCGAAGAAAGTTCGTCCAAAGTGCAGGAAAGGCAAGGGGAGAATAAGACAAGTTGCGTGGAGAAGGAGACATTGGACGGTCGGCAAAAACTTTCCAACCTGAAAGTGCTTCCTTCGAGTGCTTCACGCGCGGCTGCCTTTTCTCCCAGTGACCGTGACTTAACCGAAAATAGCACCGGCGATGGGGGAAACAGCAGCTTTTACGCTGAAAACGGGGCACGGGTCGACGTTGATGAGGCGGCGAAAGAGGACACGGACGAGGCCAGTTGGAGGCGAACGCGAAGCGCGAGGAGCGCAGAAACCTGGTCCGGATTCAGACCCGAGGGCGGGGATGACGCGTCGTTCTCGGACCAGGAGGAGTTTCAGCTCACAAGTTCGACGTTTGCGCTCGCCGGGGACACGGCTCACAACCAGGCGATGGTGCACTGGTCCGGGCAGAACAGCAGCGTAAGTAGTTTAATGCGCTCCACATTTACGCACGGAGCCGTTTTGACGCAGTGTGGTCAGTGTGCACTCGCGCGTCTCTGCACGGTGACTTGAGTGATTTGAGGCGTTAGTTTTGACTGAGAGTGACCGAGCAGACGGGAGGTGAAGAGAGATTAATGTGTGACTGCTGAGAGGTTGCAGAGTCTGAAGGAATCAGTCCTCCCTTGTACCTCTCTCTCTCTCTCTCTCTCTCTCTCTGACACACACGCCCATCTATCCCATTGTTTATTGATTAGCTGACTTGGCAGGTAGGCTTAAGTTTAAAGGAAGAAAATAACATAAGTGTAATTTTCTGCATAGAGTTCAAAAGAAATCATGTCTTCTTTCTTCCATTTATTCACTCAGTTACACACACACACACACACACACACACACACACACACATTCAAAGGCAAATGCTGTATTTCTTTTTGTTGAATCACTGATTTTGGCACTCAGCTCTATACTCATATATTTCCTGGATAAATAAGATCAATGAACCTTTCTATCTTCTCGCCCGAGCCGCATCCACCCTGCTCGAAAATAGAGGGAAAGGTGATGGCACGGTTAAGTATACGGCTCACTGACTGATACACCGTGTTCTCAGGGTTAAGCAGACGTTAATCTGTGTCTGAGAGAACAGGCACTGAAGGGTAAAAGTGAAAGTCATACAGCACAATGGTTGAAAGGATAACAATAAAAAATGTACCTTCCCTTATATAAACCTACAAGTGCAAAGACTGTAACTTGATGGCATAATTTTAATGCTATGAAATGCTGAATGTAGGCACACAGAGAAATAAACAAGTCAAAAGTTGAAAGCAAATAGAAATACGTGTGTTTCAACCTTTTGGTTGCCTCCCTAATATCCAGTGGCGGGAGGGGGCTGACATTCCCCCAGCATGGGGGCATCCAGTTTTCTTACATCTGTGGCTCTGCTGAACTTCTGATGGGAGTGAATGTGACGTTTCTTAAAACAACCGGGAGTGTGAGATGTAAGCTGGTCGTAAGCCATTCAGAGCTTTAAAATCAGCTCTGAGAGATACTGTATGTGGAGCTGTGTGAGGCTCATGTGCTGTCTTTTTCTTATTTTGATCTGGACGCAAGCAGCAGAATTTGAATTATTTGTATCTCTAAACAGACTTTTCGGTGAGACCCATGAAATCTGTTGTAGTTTAGCCTGCTTGAGATGTAAGCACTTTCTTGACATCTTGTTGGCTTAAAATGCACCCAGCAGTATTTCTGAGTTGGGAGACGCATGATCTACTAAAATCAGAGTCTAACACACTGTGACACGTATAATAGGGCTGAGGTTTGATCTGGGGGAACCAGAGATCCAAGGTTCTTGGATGGTGCATCTCTTTAGGCCTCAGGGCTAAAAAAAGAGTATTTATGTCTTGTTTGTCATTCACTGAGTTTTAGAAACTCATTCGTTTATTAGGTAAAGGCTTTGAGCCAGTTTGAGGTATTTGGATTTGGCTCTACAGATCTGTATAACTGTGTGTCATCAGCATAGCTGTCGAAATTGACATTATGACATCATCAAAGCGCATAACGTAGACTGGGATGAGCATGAGATGAGGGGAGCCTTCTTATGCTTAATGAAAACAAATGTTTCTCTGACATGCAGGCTGCCAACACTGGAAAATAATAGTTGCAAATAATGGTCTGTGCAGTAAATATGAAACTACAGCCAGTAGGTGATTAACTTAGCTTAGCAATGAGGCTGGAAACAAGACGCACCTCTGAATTTTACTAATCAACACATTCTATCTGTACACAAACAGATATTGTTGTCATTTTGGAACTATTTCCATTCATTATGCCAAGCAAGAAGCTAATCACTTGCTAGCTTTCGGTTTATATTAGCGTACTTGAGATTGGTATTGATCTTCTCGTCTAACTCTTGGCAAGAAAGTTAACGTGTGGAGTACCCAAATGTCAAGCTATTCATCTGATTAAAATGATTTACTTTTAATAAGGAAAGAAAACACAGATACATCAAAGCAGAAGAGAGGTACTGCTCAATGGATCAGCGAGTGTAAAGCATTATCAGACACTGTGGAAAGCTCCGTTTCTAATTAGCAACAATCAACATGCATGAGTAAATTATTCCTATGAACCCAATATTCAAATAATTCTCGTTGATTCAAGTCATTATCACCAGGATTTAGCATAATCTTTTTCACAGCTACATGACATTCTAGAGAAATCTACCCCCTGTTGACATGAGAGTCTCATCCTGCCTACTAACAATGTAGTGTGTGTTTCTGTTTGTGTATTCCCACTTGTGCTACGTGCCACACCCTCTCTCTGTGTGTAGGTGCAGGCCAGGTGGTCACCAAGGAAGCACATAGATTTTCCAGCTGGTGTACTTTTTAGAAATCTATTTAAAGAAATAATCTATTTCAAAACGAGCCATTCTCCCTTTTTTGAGTTAAACATCTTTGTTTAACCTCTTAACCGTTTCAGTCATAGTGGCTGCAAACAGCCTCTCTGGGCATGAGAAAATTCGAAAGAGGTTTAGCAGCTCCCGTCACGACTCAGTCGACAACCTTATCTGACAGTCCAAACGATGAGAGGAAGACAATTTGTAAAATGTTTAAGCAGACTGGCCAACAATTATAGAGAAAGAAGAAAGGGCTCAGGGGATGGTGAATGCTCGCAATGTTCAATG
>JBCAUF010000044.1:15216821-15230753 GCA_038406115.1 Haemulon aurolineatum | reverse complement strand
ACTCTGAATGGATGTGTCCTAGACAGCCCAGGCAAAAGTTAACAAGGGAGACGCATCCAGACAATCCACAAGCTCACACACACACACACAGAATTGTGAGCGTAAACACACACCCACCATTACTCTGTGTGCGAGCCCTGCTGTCTGCTTTGCTCAACACCGCAGACATCAAACTCGGCCTCCTCCAGCCTGCCATTGGAAGACTTGATTTTCAGAACGAAAAAAGAGTCAAGGTCTGAGAAGTGAGATAAATGGTGCAGAGAGGAAGATGAAAGCGCTCTTGAGAGCCATGGACGGGTCAAAATAAAGATGCTCTCGAGAAGTTTGCCTTCAGGTCATTCTGTCTTTGTGAAGCCAAATTTCATCAGTCCCCCCCCAACCCCCCCACCCCTTTTATCGCTGCTGAAATTAATCTTAGCTTGGTTTCATTTTACATTTATTGATTGTCTGTCATGTCTTTTAAAAGTTTAAAGCTCTTGGATAAGTCGAAATGATGTTGCTTATCCGTGTAAAGCTCCGAGCTTAAGACCCTTTCCCGCCTGATCATAATGGCAAGATGACAGGCCCTCTGAATGCTCGGACACAAGTCCAAACTTTGCAGTAAAAAGGAGTGTAATGACTCTTTTTGGGGAAAAAATAAATAAAATTACAATGGCAGTCAAACAAGTTATTATATAATGCCAATTAGGCTGAAATCCTGCTGAGTTATTGTGAGCAGGAGACACTTTGATTTTAATTTGTGTCCTCCCTTTCCCTCTTTTTTCCCCAAGGCGTCATAATGAATAATCTTCACTATTTCATACTTTGATTTTATTTGAAAAACCTAGCTCACCTAGCTCACCAGCTCTACTTATCACTGTGTTTTTACAGGAACTGAACTCATCACTGTTGCATTTTCACATTAAGTATGCGCTCAGTAGTGCAATATTCAAAACAACACCACCACCACACTGATGCAACAACATCTACAAATATGACAGCTGCTTGATAATACAGTTGGACATAAATCAGGAATTAATTCTCTTGGATATTCTGACTTGGAGAATTATCCTTTATACTGTAACTCATTTAGTTAATGTATTCCTCTCATTTTTTCTTTTTTTATTTCCAGCTCTATGTCTCTGTTGAATTTGGGAGGAGATGGCAGCTTGTGCATGACAGCGTCGTCCCCAACAGATTCTACTGGTGAGATCAACAATCACTCAGATGTCTGTCTGGGAGAGAAATGCTGCAATATTGCCGCATATTTTGATATGCTCAAAAAAAACCCCACTATGAATAATAGACAAGCACGGAACAATTATACATTAATAAATTAGATTGTGTGGATTCTTTGCTTTCTGTGAGGGGAATTGGCTTCACTGTACATATTTACATGTTCTGTTGAATATGGTGGATGGCTTTTCTGCTGGATATGCTGACGAGTTTTACTGACGGAGCAGAAACATGAGTAACATGAGTTACAAAAGCACTGACTCATACTGCAGTATGCTCAGCAGCTCATTTACAGTAATATCAAAAAAGGTGTTAATGTTCTTGAGTCAGATCTTAACCAATTCACAAGTCTGGCAGCAAGAGTGTGAATTGTACTTTTAAGAAAAAGTACATTTGTTGTTACAGAAGTAAATTAAGTAAATTAAGTAAATGGATAAATGGACTGATTTATGCAATGTCTCTCTCTAGTCTTTGCAACCACTCGAGCGCTTTGCACACATTCATACAGCGACGGCCGAGACTAAAGGTGCCACCTGTTCCTCAGGATATCCACCCATTCAGTATCTTGCCTAAGGATGCAAAAATTTATAGTTTTCTTTTTGCTTTTTTGTGTTTTCATGTAAAATTTAACTATTGACTGTAGTTGTCAGATAGGTGTGGTGAATCAGAAAGTATGATATTTGCCTCTGAGATGTAGTGAAGTACAACTGAAAGCAGCATAAACTAAAAACACTCGACTAAAGCACAAATACCTGAAAATTGGACTTAAGCATAGTCGTAGTAAATAAAATATGAAACATGTTTTAATCCCATTGCTTTTACTATTGAACGCCAAACCAAAGTGCTGCACTGATGAGGAATGTGCATGTTCTTTATTTTGTTTGCACATGGTACTTGGTCTCGTTTACAGATGCCGATTAATATTTGATCTGTTGAATACAGTCTGCTCATGAAATATTGTTGGGATAGTGTCAGGATAGTACGGTGCATTACAAATCGAATCATATCCAAATATCATCCATCAGTTTATCATTCATTTTGTATGATACATGATGTATACTGCACCGAACCAGGACTGATGATGTGGCAGAGAGCCTCTGGGTGTCTCTTTGAATGTTTTAGTGTTATTAGCTGTTGCACACTGGTACAGGGATTATGGGCCTGGATAAATGTTTAATTTATAATGTTTTTATAGTTGTTGGCTACAAAAGCGCTTTCTCACATAGAACTTAAAACAGCAGTACCACAGATTAATCAAGTAGGTTGGAGTTTTCTTTCCCTGGAAAATACAATGACCCAACACCATTACTGTAAATAAAAATCACTTTATGAAAGGTGATGACTAAATAGATATTAGAGAAAACAAAAAATATCCCTTGTTTAATGAGGCTGATACTTTTATCCTCAAAGGGAAGGTGGATGTATGACATCATTTCTTACTGGGGTTGAGGAGTGATCTATAACTTGCTCCTTCAGTGCTAGCTAATTTCCTAATGTACACAGAAACCGTGGTAAACTTTGGGTTGACGGTACCGCAGCTTGGAACATCTGCATAGCCTCAAACCACTGCACAAAGTAAATCCATAGTTAGTGATGTTATTTATTGTATCATTCCCATACAGATTCCTGCCAAAAATACAATTGCAATGATGACTTCTCAGACACTGTTAAATTGCAAAAAAACTGTCTTCTGTCTCGAGCTCCACAGACTGAAATCTGCCACAAAAAAGTTCCACTCCTCCTAATGCACAACTCATGTTTTTTTTATAATCATCCATACAGCAAAACTCGACAGAAATGAAGGACCCATTATTAAAAAGTGCAGGCCTTAAGTCATCATGTAATGAGCAATAAAACTCACCTAAATCACATAACAAACGCAGCCTTTTTCTCTTCAGGGAAACAATTAAATCTGTTTTGGTGATACGCCCATGCTCGACTGTGCACACAGAGATCTTCGACTTTAGTTAAACTGCTTCACATAAAGGTTCTCCTCTGTAGTTGTTTTTCATGAGAGAATATGTTTGTGATTTAGTTTGTACCAAACATTGGCTGTCTTCACTTCACATTACGGGCAATTTGCAAGAAACATCCTTATATTATTCTACAATCTGTTTTGAAAAATCCATAATAACTCATAGAAAACAAAGATTTGACCTCATTAAGTCATTAATTAAGATGTTTGTAGTGATATTCACAAGTCAAAAGTTTTACAGTATCTTTAATGTCAGTATATATCTCAAATCATGAGTTTTCTATTTGAGTCAGTATGCTAAATAAGGACAATGGTGTCTTAGATTTGCTTTGCATCATCCTTGGAGTTGGAGTGTTAGATGATCAATCAAAAACCAGCTTTTGATGTGCAAATATCTACTTTTGTCTTTGTGGAAATAAGTCAATAAAAAAAAAAATCAAACACCATCAGAGATCCACTATAAAAGAAATACTTTCATCTCACCCTGCACTGCTTGTCTTATCCAAGAAAATCTGACAAACGTGATTTACAAAAACATGCTAACCGGCAACCTCACGAGGGCAGACATAGTGGTGTACGTTAGTTATGGGAGAACACAGTATAACGTCGCAGGGGTTTATTTAAGAGCAAGGGCTGCTGTTCACTGATAGAATTGGATGAAGTATTTGACAGAAAGTCCATTAAAAGAGATGGAGCTGCGAGGCAATTACAGAGTGCTGAGGGAAGCAGGATGGGGGCTTTTTATATTATAGTTCAGACACGGTATGGAAAATGAGAAGAAACCCATCCTCTGTCACAACAGCTGCTATTAATACAACAAGTGGTCACTCCTGTCACTCTGCTCTTAACCACTATCATGAAGAATCTCTGTTTAAAGTGAATGAAATGGCTAAGTACACCTTACCCATAAAGTGCAGTGCAGGTCAAATGTCCGTCAGGCCAGTGTTTATAGTTAAAGTTCTTGTATTATTGCTCCTGAGAGAAAAGAAAAGATCATAGCTGCAGCTCTTATTTCCCTTGGCTGCTTAAAAATCCAAAATGAAAATGAAACCCTAAAACAAATCACAAATATTGCGCTTCTAAAACAGAAAAGCAGAATTGAGTACTGTGAGCTACAAGCATTTATTGTGTGAAAAGTTCTCTCGCCTTGGAACAGCAGCAAAATAATTGATAATGCTTCTTGCCCCAATGCCTTACTAAGGCATCTAATGATCAAAATAAACATCAAGAAGAACTACAGAGTGCCTACTGAGTATGTGTAGAGTACACCCAACCTCTGTATTAAACCGTGTAAACCCTCTTGATTTAATTAGTGACGCATTTTGATAGAAGATTATTAACAGGAAATGAGAGAAAAATATATATAATTATGTTACACAAAGATAATTGCTGTGCCTATTCTCCAACACATGCTTCTTTTTTCATACATAAATACATAAGTACATTTCTTAGTTTCTTTTCAGCTAGTTTGTTTGAAATTAGTGATTTTCTAAATCAGGTTAAAACTTAAGGAATCTTAGCCTGTGAAGACCTTATTAAAAAAATTAACATGACTGCCAAAAACAGCTTTAGGGGCCCATCTACTGTGTATGTTAAACTAGAGTGAGTGGGGTTATTCTAGCTAGTCGTTTAGCATAATGTTTTCTAAATTGCAGTATACTGTGTTGTTTGTAATTTAAAATCATCCCAATTTTGCATGGTTTTTAAAAATCTTTTAGCAAATGTCAGCCATGCCAACCACATTTCACTTTCTTCTACGCTTCAGTCTCCATTGACACAGCACAGTTAGCTAAGCAACAGCTTGCCGTTTATGTGCTGCATTCTCCCTTTTATCCAATTATTTACTTTGTGTAGTTTTGAACTTACGAAGAGCTGGTGCAACTCCCTTCATTGAAGCCTTGTTCAAATTCGAATTAAATGGAGTAACAAACAAGACATTTTCATTTTAGGGCGTCACAAGCCACAAATATTGGAAACCACTGACCTAAACGTGAATATTAATACTCACATATTAACATCTGTCTCAATGTTACAGGTCCAGACTGGGTTTAGACAAAGAGCAGGGAATGATTCACCTGGAGATCAGCGTCTCTGATGGACGTGAGTAATACAAAATGGCCCTACCTTGGCGTCACACAAAGGCATATTAGTCAAAATTGAAGATGAGGACAGATTTCACATCAACGACATTTGTTGTAATTCTTGAACCTTAGCTTAATAAAACTGGTGAGAGATTATAGCTTTTTTTTTGCTGTCCGTACTAAAACTCTCGTCCCCATCTGAATTGGCTGCATGGAGGCTCTTCATACGATTAAGCTAATTCATTTTTCAAGGGCCAGGCTGTGACTTGGCTCTTTTCTTGGCCACAGTGCAGAGAGGGGGGCACTTCCATAAGGCCTCGTGTGTTAATGCCCTGTCCCTGGGGAGACCGCCTCATTTGGCTGATGCTAACACACTGGGACAGCTCTCTCTACTTTATCTATTAGTGAGAATAAGGATTGGCCTCCAAACTTTTGCCTCTATGGCTCAGTTAATACCATCAGCCTAAGCAATGCTAAACCTTGATTGTGGACTACAGAAGGTTGTTTGTTTTTCCCTGTGTTATATTTTTAGCACTCGTCTCTTGTTTACCCACAGGGTCACAGTACATAACTTGTAAACTTCAGAATTGCTCTGATGGAAACAAGGGCAAGCCTTTCCCTGGATTTATCATCCCTAATTCCCTGGTGGTTCAGGATGAATACGTTTTCATCCAGGTGGGTTTTTATTGCAAGGTCTGGCTTCATTAAAAGACAATTAAAAGCTGTAAAATCACTGCATTCGGTCGGATCTTAATGTACAGTCATGTTTTTCATTAACTAAAAGGGGCCATTATCCTGGGAAAGGATGGCATGAAATTGAAATCACAGCGTTGTGTATTATACTGCAACTCCACTCTGCCATAATGCACAACATCCCAATTAGCAGCAAACCCAGAGTTTTGATGATGGTTTAAATTGTTTAAAACATGCTGCCAGCAATCAGTGCTCACAGTGAAGTTTATGAATATTTACCTGAAATGTGATGAACTGCAAATTGCACTATATTGCTTTTCCAGGTGCCAATAGGTGGCCAGTCAGTCCATTATGTGTCCTATAAAAGAAGTGCTTTCTACCCAATGAAGCTTCCCAAGTACACTCTGCCAAAGGTAAGACTGCTGGAAAAGATGCAGTGTTTGGTGAGTTGAGCGCACGCATATGAACGAGCAGCAGCACAGCATTAATTTTACTGTGAAACACTCCCACTTACAAATGATTTTTAAGTAGGGTTGTTCCCAGTTAGTCATAATGTTTGCTGACAAATCCATTAAATTGTTTACGCCGCATTATTATCCTCCTGAAAATTGATTCAGTTATGCATAATTATATCTTCAGATCTTGTGTTTACTTAAGACTCATGCATAGTTTTTAATCAGTTGCCCTCCCGTCTGTATCAACAGATATTTACTTAACAAAATGAATCTGGAGTTGCACAGTCAGTAAGCCCACGAACGGCAAAGGAACTTTCTGAAGCAGGGAGGTCCATTTGCATCGGCACAAAACGGTGTCCGCCACTGAATCCCATTTACTGAAAGCACAGCGGGGCGGCTCAGTGGCTTGAGAGACCGTGTCATAACAACAGCAGAGATTTAGTGCCCGCCGTGTTGTTTCGATCAATCCATCCGTCCATCCATCCATGTATAACGTCAGTTTCCTTGAGAAGGACACACATCCCCTACCTCGCCTCTCTCCGGATAACGGATTCAGTAAAATTAAATGGAGCCTGTCTTCATTTTTAGTGCATGGCATGAAACGCCTGAGGCCTAATCGTTGCTGATCCTGACTGAATCATGTCAAGAAGTGACGAATCGCTAGTGTGCCGCTTGAGCTCTGTCGCTATGTCCAAACTATTATGCGGACCCTTCTTTAAATAAATTCTTAAAACCGTGTTGGTTCCACTCCCGAATTTCATCCATTTAGGACTTGCAGATAATCAGCACAGACGATAACCAGGTGGTGGCAGCGATTCAGGACTGGCACCAGAATGACTCCTACAACCTGTACATGTCTGAGTCCAGAGGGCTGTTCTTCACCCTGATGCTGGAGAGCGTTGTGAGCAGCGGAGGACCTGAGGGCAACATCATGATAGACCTGTATGAGGTGGGCAGCGACAGCGCTGTTGGCATGGCGCTGTCAACCTTTTACTTGTTGTCATGTTATTCAGGCTTGCTGGACCAACTCAAATCACTGACCTGGTTGTGTAACGGCTGCAGGTTACAGGACAATGTGTGTCAAGTTCATTTATGCTAATAATTATCACCATTGGACATGCAGAATGATGTTGTATTGTCCAATGTTTTCAACCTTTTTTGCAATTCTACAGTCCCACATTTGGATTGTTCAGGATTTATTTTACATTTAATTAATGCTAAGACCAGTGAGTGGGGTAGAGGTTAGATGATTGATAGAAAATCAATCAGCAACTGTTTTGACAATATTAATTTAAATCATTTATCAAACAAAAATTCCAAACAGCAAGCTTCAGGTTCTCAGATTTGCTGTCTTATCAGCTTTATGACTGCAAATTGATTATCTGACTGGACAAGAGTAGGGCTGCAACTTGTGACTGTTTTTATCGATTGATCTTACAAACATTTTCTTTGATTATTCATTTGCTTGATGAAATTAAAACAATACAAATTGTGCAAATTTGCTTTCCTACAGCCCAAGATTCCTTGAAAATCCAACAGATGTTCAGTCTATAATCCAACTGAAAACTATTCATTTACAGTAACATTAAGATGAGGACAAACAGGAAATTCTCACATTTGAGAGGCTTGAGCCATCATTTGTTTGGGATTTGCGCTTGAAATTAGAAGAGCTCGCCTTATGTTCTCAGGAATGAAGTGTTTTTTTTTCACTTTGACACCTCTGACATTGTATAGAAGAAAAAAAAAGACAGAAATCAATAATGAAAATAATACTTGTACACACAATTACCTCTCTTATTCATCAACCCACATACTTTCGTGCAAACAAGATGAGGACAAGCGCACAAAAAGAACCCATCCAACATTTGTATCTACAGTAAGAGCATCATACAAATTTAAAGTCCTGGTTCGCAGGCTTTCGTGAACAATTAAACAGACTCTGACAATTAAAGTACGAACAGACAGCCTGAAACTTAAGTTAGAGTTAATCTTGATTTTCTGCCTTGTCTCAGATGTCCTCACTGTAATTGAACAGATGTCGGCACATTTTATTCTGCAGCGTCTGAGCGTCTCTCCCATTTCCACTTCTTGCCTGCTGTTATTATCTTTTTCGTGTCGCACAAAAAAAAGGCTTCGTCTTTTGGTAACATACCATCTACGCACAAGTTGAGTAGCAAAATAGCAGCCTTTAACTCATGCCTGAACATGTTATATCTGTGTGGACGGATGTGCTGAGAGGTTGCAGCGAGCGCACATGTATGCATCACTCTGGATTATCTTCATCTGCAGCCGGCAGTGAGAGCATCGCATTGTTACAAGCACACACCTAAGATAGCCATCAGCGTTTGTTACTCTCGCTGCTCACTGACCTCGACACATATTTTATGCCCAGAAATATTTAGCTGCATTGACTTGACCAATAGAAGATGTGAAATGGTCATTCCTCCTTCAAAGAAATAGCTCCCTGAATGGGGGAGAACCTCTGCATCTGCATCTTTGTGCACATAAATACAAAGAAGAAGAAATATCTCAGGGCTGCGCCATATGTTGTTTTGATTCGACAGAGTCCTACAGATGGTCTAAAATAGTGCTCCCTGTCAGAAAAGCTATCACTTTCAGACATCTCTTCCTCTCCGAACTAGGCCTTCAGCTTTACTTAAGTCTGAATAATTTACGGCTGTTTTTTTCCTCTCTTTTTTGTTATTTTTCCCCCCACTGCTCTCCGTCTCTCATGTACGCAGGTTGCCGGGATTAAAGGGGTGTTCCTGTCAAATAAAGTTGTTGAGAACCAAGTGAAAACTTATATCACATACAACAAGGGGAGAGACTGGCGTCTTCTTCAGGCTCCAACAACCGATCTCCAGGGAAATAAGGTCTATTGTGAACAGGTAAGTGGGCCACTGACAAGAGATACATTTGATTATTTGGATTTACACTATCTGCTCAAAAAATACTACACTGGATCATGCCATGGTCAAAGAGTGCAAATAAATGTGTATGACATTAACCCATCTTAGATATCTGAGTCACTGAAGAGACCTTTCACATAATTCAACATACCTCAATCTGTGTGTCCAATTTATATCCGACATTTTAAAGGTATACTTCTACAATATATTGCATGACATATTTTATCTTATAATTGGGTAACTTTAGTGCAGTGAAGTGCAACGTACTGTACAGTACTGTAGTTCTTTTTAAACACATTTTTAATTATTATTTTCACAAAGTCAGACTGCCAATTATATTACCATGTATAATCCAGAGCCAGATAATACATTGATAATCTGTTCAGTCAAATAGTTTTTTTGTTTGTATTAATTTTAAAGTAAAGGTTTTGCAGCAAGGAAAAATTAAGTAGAAAGGCCAAAAATAATAAACCAAATCAAGTCAACATTTAAATAAAATGAAAATTAAAACAATACAAAGGAAATTCTTAGCCATGAATGAAAACTAAACAGACTTTATTGATTTCTACGAGCCTGAAAAAGGCTCCACAATCATATTCCATCATCCAAACTGCATTTTAACCTGTTGTTTGTGTTTTACCCTCATAAGAGACTATCTCTACTGCTGCATCTACCCAGTCTTTTAAATCTGGAGCTTTAGCTGTTTTCTAATGCTTCAAAATATTTCTCCAGGCTGTAATAACACCAACTGAAAATGTATTTTGATATATTTGTTTTTTTAGGAAGTATATATCAGGATTGTGATATTGAACTTCCAGCATAAATTACCCATATTCAGTTTCTTTCTATGTAGGCTTGATGGTGAAGGAAAGTGTCAGTGTAGTTATTATTCATGTCAAAACATTTCTTCAAATTTCAAAATTAAATTTCTCTCAGATAATCAACTTATTCCAAATATTGATAGATTCTCAATTAATTCAGGGCAGTTATTATAAAAACTTCCATTTTATGTGAAGCAGTTCTGTATCAAACCTTTCATTTTCACATTTTGACAGCAAATTAATCTCCTTTGTGTTTCGCAGCCTTACTGTTCGTTACACCTACACCTTCACGTATCAGAGAATCCTTACACCTCGGGAAACATTGTCAGCAAAGACTCAGCCCCAGGAATTATAATAGCGTCAGGTGAGGAGATTATTTGATTTGCTCTTTGATTCACACATCCATACTGTTGTTTACTCTTGATCATATCCCTCGGCGCTCCCTATCAGACATTTCTTCTTACTTGTGTTCCCAGCACTGTCTTTCTCAGATGACAACAGTTTAGAAAATGAAATGAAATTGATCTTTCCTGCATGTCTGTGACTTCAGTGGAAAGAATAATGAACGCTTTTTTTTTCTTGTCTGAAAAAATACTCAAATTTAAAAAGAAGCAACCATACTGATTTGCCTACTATATCGCTGTTGATGTTTGAAATGACGAAGATTAGAAATTGTGTTGTTATACCCTTTGTATTCAGGTGTGGTTGGACCTGAGCTCACCAGCACTAATGTCAGTATCTTCATCACATCTGATGCTGGAAACACTTGGAGAGAGGTACAGTGTAATGGGGTTTAAATTTACTGAAACAAGACCCTGTACAATAGCTAGGACTGCATGACATTGCTGAGTGTGATCATGCATCTCTTTTTTTATCCAGAGAACTTCTTTGAAATTCAATTTTTTTCCCCCTGAACTTTGCCCTCGGCATTATGCAGAACAAACTGATGAGCACACAATAGTGAGGCATTATCCGAATAAAGAACAAAACAGGCAAAGCTAGAAACGTGACTCAGACTTCAATGTCAGTCTTCACGTCACGCTCCTTTGTTCCTGGTGCCCCAGTGACAAAGAAATGAAGTTGAGAAAAGTTTTGACACCCAGCCTTGTGTGAGACATGTGCACCTCTGATCTGTTAAACAAATAAACCCAAAGATTGTTGCCATCGCGTTAAGGCTCCAGGAAGCAACAGAGAAAGCAGCACTTCCTGCAGCCGAGGCTCCTGTTTAAATAACAGTCGAGGTTCCTACTTGTTTAGTGTGAAGGTGTGAACATGCATGTTCTTTATGTTGTGCAGTTTTCTGTGGTGTGATAAAGTGGAGCTGGTCGTGTCTGCAGGTTTTTCAGGAGGAGTACAGCGTGTTTTTCCTGAATCAGGGAGGATCTCTGGTGGCCATCAGACACACACCTCTGCCAATTAGGCATATTTGGTAAGGCTCTCCAAGGACGTGCCACATCTTTTTAGAGACTATACTCTGTCTTCAAACCAAGTCGTGAGACTGCTTCCCAGCCGAGGCTTTTCTTGCTGAATTCATCTCTATTTGAGGCTGGTCTGTCTGTGATCCAACCATTGTTCTCTCCCTCAGGCTGAGTTTTGATGAGGGCAGAAACTGGGACAAATATAGCTTCACCTCCTCTCCACTCTATGTTGATGGGGTGCTGGGGGAGCCTGGAGAGGACACCCTCATAATGACGTAAGTTATAAAGGAGCCACAGAGAGCTCATGTACTTTTAGTTTGTTAATTATTGCACTCAGCAGTTGTATGTATATTAGCCTGGTGAGGACTTAGAATTGTACATAAATATTCTTGAGTTTATTTAATGTGGTTTTGAAAGGGTTTCATGAGCCTGAGATGTAGAGGAGTTTCTCAATCCACAGAGGAACATGGATTAAAGTCCGTGCATGAAAATGATCCAAAATGAAGTTTTTCACACAACAAGTCTTTTTTTCTTCATGAATCTGCCCCATATGGCAAATGTTTTCGACCTACTTTTTCTGTGTGTGCAGAATATTTGGTCATTTCAGTCATCGGTCCGAGTGGCAACTTGTTAAAATTGACTTCCGGTCCATTTTCCAACACCGATGCACATCTGAAGATTATCTGACATGGCAGCTCCACAATGAGGTACGAGGGTCTTTCTGCTACGTGACTATTAACGCGACTCAAGTGAAGCTCTTTGATTCTGTCACAAAATAAAAGCAGGATGGTAAAAAGAAATAAAAGTAGGGAGAACCTCTGAAATATTTATGATGCATTATTCATCACAGGGCGAAGTGTGCATCATGGGAATGAAGAGAATCTTCCAAAAACTGAAAGCAAACGTACGATGTGTCAAGGCCAGAGATCAGTATATTTCCCAGATGTCAGACTCCTGCCCGTGCACGGAGGCAGATTTTGAGTGGTGAGTTCCCTGCTCTGCAGCTACTCTTTTCGCTTCATTAAATCCAATGCACAACACTTTATCAATCTCTAGAGGCAGAGTCTGTGAAGCAAACCTAAGGCACAACAAAAGGAGTTTTTGAAGAGTTATATTTTATAATTCATAACTTGTTATTCTTATTTCTGTTATCTGACTGTCGACTTAGCATGTTAGCAATGATTTAAAAACAAGTATGGATAATCTTGGCATAACATTGTGGTTGTAATCAATATTGTAGTACTTTTTTTTTTTTTTGCTTCACTACATGTCACAATATGTCAGTGTGTGCAAAATGACATACAGATGGTCATGGGGTCAAGTTTTACCTCACACAAAATGCTTAAAACAAAGACCTCACCGACTACTTTTATTAACTTAAGCTGCAATATGCATGGACTAATTAATTCAGACAGCATCATTTTGTAGTAACAGTAGCGCTCTCTGATCATATCATCACATCACAAGTGAACTGACACAAGATGAATTGAGATATTGAATCCCACTCTTTACAATCGTATCTGACAGTAGAACATTGCTGCGTCTTTCTGCTTAAATGGAGTGCACTTGAATGGCTCGGGTTCTTCATTGTCATGTGCACAGCAGATACAGTGAAGTGGCTCAATCCAACAGTGATTTTCTCTCAAAATAATTAAAGAAAATCTTCTTAGAAATTAAAAATTAAATAGTCTAATTAATATAGTTGAATTGGAATAAGGTCATGTATAATACTATGGTAGAAGGGAGTACAGTAATAGAAAATGTACACATTTCATTGTAAACAGGTTGTGCAGTAATGTGTTAATATATGTAATGGGAACATGTTATACAATATAGATATATAATGGAATGGATTTGCATAATAAGTAAAACTCATGGCTCACTCGAGAGTCTGTTAATTTGATCTACTCTCCTAGACGTCTAACAAGCCATAACTTTTTGTACTGTGTGTCATACTTTCTTTTATCCTTATGATCTCACTGGTGCTAAATGAGCAGCACTGACTGCGATATTAAACAAGCTTAACACCACTTTATTACTAAAAGACTTATTAAACTTTCCAACTCTGACCCCCGAGACTGAGTCTCCCCTGATCATGATGAAAGGAAGGTGATCTCTCTGACTTTGCCAAGGTGTAATTATAGTTTGTGTAAACACGCACAATGCCTTTTCTGCTTCAGAAGTTTGATACATAAAACATCAAATCTCAAAAACTCTAAGCTGCTGCACCGTGAAAAATTTTCTCGAGCCCAGAACACCTCTATCCACACTAGGCATGCACTTACTGTGTATGATTCTGTTTGAGCTGAGTAATTGTATTTGATATTTTAAATAAATAATAACTGGTCTCGATAACACCCCGGTG
>JBCAUF010000044.1:15196566-15213049 GCA_038406115.1 Haemulon aurolineatum | reverse complement strand
AAAATTGGCATGCAAACACAGCGTGATTGGCAAATTTTCTTCACAACAGGTAAGATTTGAGCAGCTAACATGAGTTAACAATAATATTTTGCATTTGGAGCAAACGGTGCCCATTTTAAACGCCTGCTGTCGGTCATAGATTTTTCCTTGAGTGTGAAAATCTTTCATTTCAATTGTAAATATTACTTCACTTTCGAAATTAAGTTACGTATACAGTTTTTTTTTTGTCTTCTCTGTAGACATATATCAACCCAACCCATCATTGGGCTTATTAAGGAATTACATCGACATTGAACCATCCAAATATAAGCACACACGCACACACACAGAAATGTAGAAATATAATTTTATATATAAATACATGAAATGTTGTAAAAATCCTGGGGCTTCTCTTTGATGTTGATGAGAGAGTTGGCGAAATAGTAGATGTAGCGAATAGCAATGTGGATCCTCGCTGCCAGTGGTGCGAGATCAATATATTTCATCATGGGAACTCCAAGTGTCTTGTCTAGCACTAACTAATAAACAGATTTGATGATTTAGTGATAGATAATGATGCAAAATGGAGTTAGACGCTCATAAGACCAAAATATATCTCTTTGCTTCTTCCACTGCCGAGACAGAAAAGACATTTCAACCTTAATCTTGCACATCTCTGCTCACAAGATAAATTTTATGCAAAGACGCATTAAGATTCATCGTATGTATCTTTGCATAGATAAATGGGTTATAATATGCAGCATCTTTAAAAAATAATTAACTGGAGTTGTTAATCATATAAACATTCATGAAGTTTGAAAATGTTTTCAGTCCGACTCATCCTATTCAAGTTGACTGTCACACTGCCAGCCTTCATGTTTTCTGCTGAAAATACAGAAATACTCTGAACGGTCACAGTCAGGTTCAAGGTTTTTTTGAGCTAAAGTTAAAGAAAATTCAAGTGAAGAAGTCTGCCATATTATGGACGGGGGAAAAAGGTCTGAACAAGTTTTCTGTCTGCATTTCAGATTATTTCCGGTCCCATGTTTTGGGCTTTTCTTCCAATTTGGATGAGCTGAACCCCGGGGTGTCTGAGTGGAGAGAGGACATTGGCAGGGTGGTCAAGACCTCGATGGTTCAGGTCAGTTCTGCAGCTGCTCGCTCGTATCATAAAGACTGTGACACAATCAGGAATGAACTAAACTCACTCGAATTTTGGCAATTAGCAGCTTTGCACTCGCCTGAAGAGAAACACTCAAGTCTCTGTCTTTTGAGCCGGTGATATCCTCGTTCTTGGCTAAGCTGCATTTGTAATGTATGCATGTGGTTGTGTGTCAAGTGGTGCTCTCCACTACTTGCAGAGTCTTTGACCTCGCTTGCTGTGTAATTAGTTGTTAACCTCTGCACGCTGACATGGCACATCTCACCCAAAATCATTATTACCAGTACAAGCTTTCAACTGAACTTGTCAAAACACTAAAGGGCAGTAAAAGCACTGCCTTGACAGTTACCATTTGCTCTTTAAAGAGCTGAATGCCACTGCCTCGAGAGAGCACCAAAACCTCAAGTAAAGAGAGCCTAACTGTGGTTAAGTGCGTCTGGTTTTCCCTCTCAGACGCTGTGAGGATGTCAGAAAAAGCAGCCGGTTATGTAAAAGACCTGGATACTGAGCTCTATATATATCCTACAGTAGCCCTCAGTATGAAACATTCACTTTGACCTTCTGTCTTGTCAGATATGACCATGGTTTACACCAGGAAACTGACAGGAGACCTCTGGTTATGGCGTAAATGCACTAAAAGCTCTGGCCTTTACCAAAGACTGTCAAATTGAACTTGCGTGTTCCAGTAGACCCGGACATTATATCTTGACAGTGACTGGTACTTAGGCAAATGATACATGAAGCAGGAAGCCAGCAGTATTTACTCATTAATACACCCCTGATCATATTTCAGGGCCAAAAACACAGAGTATCACCTCCAACAGTGTCAATTAAAAAGCCTTTTTAATGAGCTTTTGTTATTTTTCGTAAAGGTCACAGGAATCAGTGAGGATCAGCTGCTGGTCACAGTGCTTCCAGGTTTGCCAACCACAGCAGAGATTTACATCGTGCCGGAGAAGAGGCCCAGACACGGAGGCATGGATGAGAAGTGGGCGCACCTGGATCAGGTACCATCTCATCAAATCGCTTTAATGGCCCCCGACAGATGCTCAGCACAATGTGGTTTTATGTGATAATTAAAACAGCACAAAAAGTAAGCTAAGGAAGTCAAGAGAGTGTCTCTGGAGAGAACATCCCTGGAGAATTTGCCTTTTACTTTAAAGTGTCATACAACACTGTTGAGCTCTGTTGTTGTATTAAAAAGAGAACACATTTGATGATGTTTTGATGCTCCTCTCACTAGGAGGTTGCGTTTTGTGTTGCAGCTATTTGTTTTATATTTTTCAAGCAAAATAAGTGGTTTGACAAAAGCAGCATGACACGTCTTGTACAGAAACACAGCCTAACAGTGACCTCTAACACGCACAAACACATGCAGAGTCCATTGTTCCAAGTATTAAACAGTACATAGTGTTCACAGTGTTAAGATAAAGGTCATTTCCTCCTTAACAATTTATGTCACTGACATAGTTGCAGCCCAGTCGTTCTTTGTCGGAGAATTTGTCTGCAGCTATTTGCGTGAAAGCCTTCTTGCTCGTAGCCAAAAGTGCCCTGTGCCATGAGTTTATCCAGGACTTCGCCCTGACGTAATGTAACAAAAGAGCAGTCAGCTTCTATTCCAGATATTTTCATCATCGCTCCTGCCAAAATGAAAAAGACAAAAGACGAATCCAGAAAATATGAAAATGGCCATTTTGTCCCAGAGAACCTCTTTTGTATAAGTTTCAATTTTCATCGTCCCCGTCTGGCTTTCACCATATATTACTGCAATCATCCTCAATCATCTGCGATCTTCTCTCTCTAATTTCTGTTCGCCATGGACGGTCAGGTCGTTTCTGGAGTTTTGTGTTCCAGTGTATAATCTCCATATTAAACGTTTGTTGTCTTTAATCTTATATGCAACAATGAATGTGTCTACTGAATTAGGGCCGCTATCTTTAGCTTATTGAATTTCTGTACTTAAGTGATGTCTGACCTGAAGATGTCTGAAGAACATTTTGTGTACGTGCAAAGTAACGGTTACATTTTATCTGCACTATAATTAAAGTATGCGTATACTGTTATTAAAATACAGTGAACTTTTCCAAGAGGCTAAAAGACAAATGAACTTTGCTTTATCACACATTATTTTCCACTGTGATTTACATTTTACATACATTTGAATCCGTTTCTCTCCCTTCCAGGCGGCCACTGGTTGGCATTCATCTTAGCGCGGCATGAAAATCAACTTGTGGAGACTTTAAACTTGTTTCGTTGAGGCAATACATCACAATGAGCATCACGTCTGCATTTATTTTTGTCAAAGTTACATTATCGTTGCATGGTAACACAGTTTTAAGTGCAGCTTTATTTGGAAAGTCTGCGCTCCATCGCCACGCAACAATAAGGTTAACTTTGACAAAAATAAATGTAGACATGATGCTCATGGTGATGGATTGCCTAAGT
Organism: Haemulon aurolineatum; assembly: GCA_038406115.1. Lineage (NCBI taxonomy): Eukaryota > Metazoa > Chordata > Actinopteri > Lutjaniformes > Haemulidae > Haemulon > Haemulon aurolineatum. The sequence continues at coordinate 15,209,463 of JBCAUF010000044.1, read as the reverse complement.
CAGCCAAGTTTAAAACCTCTGCAAATGTATTTTCATACCGCAGTGAAATGAATTGACACTGCTGGGTGCACGGCAGGCAGGAGAAACGCTATGTTATGCCTTGGAAAAGGTCAGCAGTAATGAAGAGTGTACATTTTCTGTAGTAATTGGGGTAAAAGATGCAAAAACTCTGGTGTGGCTCATTAGATGAAAACACACAGCGAACAAGAGGAATATGTTTTGTATAGCTCCACTCCTATAAGCGCCCAGGCACATCTCATGTATACAGACACCCTCCTCATTTAATTTACAGATTGGAGAGTAAACCTCTTCGATTCTTCGATTCCCTGCAGAGTTGTTCAATCAAGGAACTGCTCCTGCAATACAGACTTCAACGGTTAATTTGTGTTTGTTTTCTTGATTGCCGCAAAAAAAAGTGTGAGCTTGTTCATCGTATCACAGACACACAAGCTTTAAAAAATGAGTTTTGTGTCTTTACTGCTGAAGTGCTTAATGATTTAATGCCCCCACACTTTGTGTTTCAATACCTCCTGAAGAGTAATGCATGATGTCAGCACTAGAGGGCAATGTCTTCCCACGTAAAAGCACTGAAACGGCATCCATCAGAGCACAGAAATATCACTCACAAGGCCTCTCAGTACGTTATGGAGTCACTGCCACCTTTTAGAAGTTTGGAAACTTGCATGAGCCATTTGAAAATAAAATCATTATAATGATTTCAAGCCGCCGTGTTTCATAGTTATTGTTTTCTCAGGGACCTTAAAGACTGATCTCTTATCATTTTATAGAAAGCTATTAAACATGTAAACAAAATAATAACACAGAGATTCTTTTTTTATTTGAAAAGGCACCAGCTAGACAAGCTCATTTATTCGTCATAACAGATAGGACCAAGATGTAGCACAAGTAAACATAATTTCACTGGCTCAGAGTCTGTCTTGAACTAAGTTAATAGGTATTTAATTACATTGATGCATCATATAATTGGCACCACGGAGAAGGGAGACAAACTGGGGCAGGCGGCCTGGATTGGGAATTAAAGAGATGTATTTATCTAAAGCCTGTCTGATTACCTGGCAGAACCTCACAGACAATAGGGTAATAAATCTTCAGTTCACTGTTCTCATCTCCAGTGAGTGACTTGCAGTGTGGATGCATTAAGCGAGCGTGTGCCCACACACACACACACAGACACACGCACACGTGCATGCGTGGCGAGCGTATGTGTGGAGCAGCTTATTAAAATGTGTAATAGATTTACTGACCCTGATATGCCACTAGAACAAAAAGTAATTATTCATACTGTGTAGAGCAGTCTAATTTTAACCAGTGGAAAGATTTTAGAAAGAGCGAGATGGAATTAGTGAGGCATGGCTAAGGACTCAAATGGGCTCTGGGAAGGCATTTTGGTCTCTTGTTAAATGACTGCTTCATCTAGGTGTGAAAGGCAGGGGAACTTGAGGCACTTCAGGGAGAAAAATTAAAACTGCAATTTTATGATATTAGAACATACTTTGATTTCCAATAGATTTGCCTCAATGAACTTTTGATTCGGTAAATCACGTTTTGTGGGTGCAGTGGGGGAAAGCAGATGAAAAATTCCCCGTTTTGATAGAAACAGCAAAAGATTAATTTTCTCTTAAATGTCACTGCCACACCATAAGCAGTGCGCCCTTTTACCTGATAGGGTCTCCATCGCCATTAAAAGCCCTCTGGGATTCAGTGCTGCAGATTTGGGCTTTTTTTTTTTTTCTTTCCCGTGTCATATCAACATTTGCTCCTCTTTAGAAGGAAGCAAAAATTCTGATTCATAATTCAAGCTGTTGGATGAAATGACTGTGGTTGAAATATTGATGACTGTGGAATATTGCTGTGCAGACGCCACTAACCGAGCCTTGTCTCCTCTGTCACTCCTCCTCATAGCTTTCTCAGGTTCTGCTAAGTGCTTTGAACCAAGACCTCATCCAGTTCACACTCAAGCCGGGCGTGCAGGTCAACGTGTATGCCACGCGGCTCTCCCCAGGTGAGTCAGCCGCACTTACCTCGGCAAACGGCGGTCCGGTCCGTTTTGGAGGGAGGAGGTGGTCGTCGCAGTGTTGCCTCTTATTCGAGGTCAGAGTTTGTGCAGCTCTGCCGGTTTGGAGGTGGAGATGACTGAAAAGTCTGCAGGCTTTCAAATGTCAAGTGAGAGCTGTACAGCAACACACTGTTTTATGTGTTTTAATTGCCTTATTGTTTGTTTTTAATGTATGTACCCAGCACTCCCTGGAGAGCAGTATTGATAGTGAGTGGATTATCCTGGATAAACTACGAGGAAAAAAGATAAAAATGTTAATTGGACATTAGCGCTCTCAGTCAGTAATACCCGAATATTATCTGCAAAACAAGCCAGCGGTGATTCTCCATTGTTATTTCATAGGATTGTTACATAATTGATATTCATGTTCGATGAAAAAACAAAAAAAAGTATGCATTTGTCCTCATTTTGGGCTGCTTGTGCACTCAGTTTCTCTTTCACTCTTTCTCTGTCAAAGCTCCTCTCGTGGACAGCAGTGACAGTGGCCACAGCGGCACTGCAGTCATCATGCTCGTGTCAGTCGTACTGATGGGCTTGGCCGTCTTCGTAATATATAAATTTAAAAGGTACAGTGTGTCTAAATATAATGTATTTGTAATGGCGTATGAGGCATATGGAGGTGAATTAATGTGTGAGGATTAATGCTCAGATTTCCAGATTCACATCACTGCAAATATCTGCCCTGAGATGTTATTGTTGTTTTGTTTGTGTTTGTGTATGTGTGTGTGTGTGTGTTGCGTTGCATAACGACCCTGTTTAGAGGTGCACCCATTATCTACGAGCAAGCGCCATCACTGCTGAACTCCTGAAAGTTTCCACCAGTATTGAGACTCCATATATCTCTGAATTATGGACGTCCGCGACACAATAATAGCTGGAGGAATAAGACAATTCCCCTCTGTCTCAATCTGCGGAATATTACAGGGAATGACAGTCTAATCAATTCTCCCAGAGTGCTGAATGGGTGTCAGAGTCCTGCAGTTATCAATATTCATCTATCTGACAATGTGAGGGTTGACCTTTCGGAAATGCTAAACACAGCCATTCAAGGTGAGGCATACTCTGCAGAATGGCAGGAAAGGTTGAGGAGATAAGTCCTGAGACAACATACATTATACAGTGAGAGACATACAGTAAATAGCATCCTCCGCTGCAGGTAATCCCGTGCCAATCACGGGTTGCTCTGTAGATCGTTGAATTGCGCTTATTAGAAAAGTAAAACACGACTGAGATTTAACTTTCTGGATTGTAATTGCTACATTAGGAGATCAACTTTTTGAGTTTCTAAAGCTGCCTCAAATGTCACAGCTCCAGCTGCGGCGCAAAATCACAGGGGGAGGATCTGAAATTAGAAATGCAAGATGTTGGTTTTAAGCAGAATTGGGGGTGCATCTGAGGGGATGAAAAATTGATTGAAAAGTGAGGTGAACAATATGAAAGTGAGAGAGCAATGCCCAGTGGAATGCAAAATGCCCCAGTTTCGAGCTTTCAAGCTATCCTGTCCCATCCTTAACAGTTAAAAATAGTGTGCGACACATTATGCGTAGTGGAAGCATTAGTGAAACAGACCTGATGGCAGGTTTCCATTAACTTTCCTTTTTAAAAATCTCTCCCTTTCTCTTCGCGACCTACAGGAAGATCCCGGGCATCGACACATACACAGCAGAGCAGCCCGACAAAGAACAAGAGGTCATCCCGACAGTGACCTCCATAGCCGTCCCAAATCCTGAGGGGGACAAGCTGACCTCGCTGGATCATGTGGATGTACAGCTGGACTCGAAAAGCAGAGGTAGTAATGTGCCTGTTTCTTCCTTTGAGACACAGCCAGCCCTCAAGTGCACACACACATTTATTCAGATTGTTGTTTTTAGATTCTTAAGTCGGACATTGAAAGTCTCCTCTTGATGTAGTGTTGTGTCCTATCATTTGTCCAAGTGATTATCAAAGTAATCAGCGACTGCGATGTGTCTACCAGCTTTCAAAGCAACAAAAGGGGCAGCACCAAAATGCTGGTGTGCTGGTTATAAAAACTGTGCAATTACTTTAAGGCTCAATTCACCCAAATGACAAGAAACATTTTTTTCCCATCCATTAGCCATTAGCAATACCCCGCAGGGCCTGAAGCCAATCCCAGCTGAAGTTTTCTTAATTACATTTAGTGGTATCCAGTGGTTTTATTTGCTCAGGTTTTGAGACATCTATCTGTGGGATTTCAGGAATTTCATTTGCAGTGCTAACAGCGTTCATAAAAAAAAAACAAAAAAAAGAAACCCCTCCACACGTTTAGACATTTAGAAAATTTAGCACCATCATCTCTCTGCTGGAACAGTTTCCCCATTACTTTGAGTGATCCATGTAACACACTGTCGACTGTTTCCATTTGAGCTGTTTCTTAAGAAAAAGAAGAAAGTTATTTGGGTAAAAACCGCTCACATTAAACAGTGAAGAGTCAAGCCATGAAGGTACGGTCACATCACACTGCCATCACTTCAGCTAAACCCAACGCTGCACGCCGGGTGAAATCCAGCCGGGTGAAATCCAGGACGCTTTTCCTGATTTGTCGCAATCTCCAGGTCAGCTCTGGGTCAGACTGAACTTTTGTTTAACTTTTCCTTGTGAATCTGCTGAAACTGTGATGCACTGCACTTGGGAATGTGGTCATAATTCATTCTTGTTAATTAGTCCAGCAGAGTTGGCTATTCACATACAGTACAAAAACATTAAAGTTTGCCAGTTACTTAGAGGCGGCCTGGGAGATGGGGGGAAAAAAGCCTATTAGAAAGATAAAATTTAAACTGGCAATAGAGAAGTTTTTTGTGTTAACTTATCATTATGATTTAATGTTGATCGCACAGTGTAATGGCTTTAAAATAATGACACCATCAGCATAAAGATTTTTACAAACCTGACTTTCACCGTGCCACTGGACATGAAATCTCCCACGAAAATGAGGGCTGATGGGCATGCTTTCATATCTCCATTATAGACTAAATGGACAAATAGTAGTAGTAGCATCTTTGCTACTCTGAGGAAAACAGAAAGTAATCTGGTTGTCCTCATGACAGCAGCGCCAACAATAACACCACTTGGAGACACTAGCATTTTGCAGCGTTTCTTTTCTTTCCCCGTCAATCATTCTTGGTGATTGTGCATGTTTTACCAGAAGATATCTTGACGTGGAAATAAAAACAAACTAGACATGTGCCATCAACTTGATTTGTTCAATATTACTCTACCGGACTGCAAATTGCAGCATCGCCCTCATAAACCACTTAGAGTTGGCGATTGCTTTGCTCATATTTGTCCATTACCACAACGAAACTGTGCCATCATATTCTTCTTCTTTTTTTTTTTTTTGGCAACGAGCATGGGGCAGTTTGATTAAACAGAAGGCTAATGGGACAGGGAAACTGACATTGCAAACAACATTTAAACGGCTCCTCTCGTCTTTGAGTTCTGGCCAATATCTCAATACCTCAGCACAGAAAACCGAAGCTGTCTGCCTAGTTCGACATCACAAGGGTTAAGTAAGAAAATAAGCAAGAAAATGTATGAACTGATAGCAGGGAGCTGTTGCAAAAGTTGTGACAGCATATTTAAAACTGCACTGGCAAAGAGGAGGCGGTTGAAGCTCACTGGCAGGGAAGAGATACTACATATTCACTTCTTGTTAAGTGCTGATGCTATTCTTCCTGCCTCCGTATTATCATATGAGTTGCCGAGATACAGTTGTTATTATGTGCTGTATATTTATGTATTTGCCACCCTGAGTTTATCATAGCAAGGTTTTAGTATTCACAGGTAAGTGAGGCACAATCAAGGGCGAGCTAAAGTGATGAGAATGTCTTGGTGAATTATTTGACCCAATAAAATAATTAGTGCATCAGGAAAGTAGCGGAGTGGTGAAAGCATTTTCATCAAGAAATATCCGCGAGGTTCCAGTTGATTTACCTCTAGCCGTAGATAAACAATCGACCCATCCAAGATAAATGTGTGTGCCTGCAAAAATACACCCGTATGCAAATAGCTACATAAAATTCCTCCTCTTGTCTCTTTCCTTTTTTCTCCCTTGCCAGGCTACCTGCCATCTCACACAGACATCAAGCTCTCTGATGAAGCGCCCCATGTGTTTTAATGTTGAGAGTCTATGACCGACTCGAAAGCAATACATCTTCTTTGGCAGTTACTTCCAGCAAGCTATGAAACCACGGTCACAATGAATGGTCTCGAGTGTTTTGCTACCCATGCATGGATGGACCAGTTCACACTGTGCTGCCTAATCCCTCTGAGGAGACTGTACAGATTTATACTTGCTTCTTGAAAAGGGACACTTTTTGACTGAAAATACTTGTATTTTTGCACGGACATTGATCTTTTTATGTAAATAATGTACATCCATAATGGAAGAAGTAAAAGTTATTTGTCTCAGCTGGTTACAGCTGCGTCTGCTCAAATATGAAAATATCAAGCAGCGGAACAGAAGTGATGTATAATAATATCTCCAAATATGCTCCAATTTCTGTTCTTTGGGCTTGTGTTTGTGAAGTTTACTTTGTTTAACTGTGTGGAAATAGCTTATCTGAGTAAGACAGTGAGAGAAGCAGATTCATTAAGCTCTGTACAATCAGTAAATCTTATCACCAGATTCTCATCAAATGAAAGCTTGCAATATCCAGGAGATGAGGGAGAGCTCCTAGTCCCAGATCTGTGTATTCCATCAAGCCTGCTGCTCAAAATGTTATATATGTCATAACAAAAATCTGAACAGAAAATTAAAGTGGATACACCAGATACGTAGGTATACACAGTAGACAAGAAAGTGAGACTCAAATAAGTCATTTTAGGGACACGGGAATGAATGCTGCTCAAAAACAGATTATACACAACCAATCTATTCAATTCAAGTAATGTACATGGTCTATTATTGCAGCAAGAATCTTGTATTTGTTAGTTTCACAGTCAATTTGACTGTTAAACAATGCAACAACGTCTAAACTTGTGCTTCATATTTATTTGTTACCCGGAGCATTTCTTGTACATTCTGGTTTCTACAAAGTAAACTACATGTAAATTTTCTGAATAATTCCTGTGCTGAAGAAGCTACGCTCCGGCAACAAACACTCGCTGTAATGCAGTTAAAAAAAAAAAAAGAAAAAGTGCTACGGTGCCACATCTGTATTCAAATCACTTATTAGTTCCAAGATTTACCAGCTATTTGTTTGTCTTCTAGATTTAGTTGAAAGGCTTGTACTCCTTGACACAGTTACAGAACATTTCCCTTGTTTTTGTTGTTTTTCTTTGAACTGATCTCACTGTGAAGGTTGTGGTGCCTTTTAACGGGAGGTACAACAGCACTGAAACTACACAAGGTTTGGATGGCAACACGATTCTTTATTTATTTATTTGGGGTTTTTTTTAAATTCTGGACTGTTTATCTACCATGATGATACCAGCATCTCCACATGGCGTTTCCTCAGTTTACAGTGATGCAGAGGAGCCTGCAGTCTGTTCTCGGTTTGCCCCCAAGGACTCAGCGGACAAAAGGCTGCAGATTTGTTCATCTCCTTCGCTGCGAGGGACACGGAGATAGAGAAGACGTATCTCCTGTCAACAAGGCTCAGCCTACGCACAGAGCTTTGGTCAGCTGCTGTCTCTTTGGGATAAGTACTGAAGTTCTTCTTCATCAAACTTTTCTTTTTAAGTGTTGTCAGCATCATATGTCAGAAAGACAAATTGACTAGAGGCTTCCTCCATACTTCTTCCCCACAATCCCGCGATTGAGCCCGCAGCATAAATAAACTCGTGCTCGTCACCAGACGAACTTCTCCGCAGTGATCATCAGAGGAGTTTTATTTCGTGCTTGTTACATATTTAACAGTTTTTTGTTAAGTCCCAATAATCAACCTGTGAATATGATTGTGAACATATTTGCATGATGTTTTTTTTTTTTTTTGCCTCTCTCAAGATACTTAAAAGACGTCTTAATTAGGAAAAAAATGAAATGTGAACTGCAGTATTTTCCGTTTCTCAGAGGCTAGACAACTCATAAATTACAAGTGACGTGATTATTCAGTGGGTTGTTTCTGTGTGTTTCATTCGATCTTGCAGGAGTAACCATGGTTGCGGAATAAAGCAGAAACATATTAATGCAGCATGGCCGGGTAATTTCTCAATGCACAACAATCTCATTTTTTAACTTGATGTTGGATCTGATAAAATGTGTTATAACCTGCTAAATGTGTTTAATTTAGTCAATCAGCAGCCTTCATTTACATACTGTAGGTTCTCCAGTTGGCTGTGAGTCAGAAAATGGTAGTTATGACCGACAGGTAGTTCGTGGAATTAGTTGCTTTTTCTTTTTCATCCCTAACAAGTGTTGTTTAGCATGCTCAAAGTTTCAGTACTGGGCATTTGCATGATACAATGGGGCAAGGAGGGAGGACAATGAAAAGCACCAAGTAGCCTGGAGTGATTCTAATGGGATGGTTCTTTGGCTCTCCAACTGTGCAACAAATTAATTATCCCTCTCTCCAGGAAATCGAGACACACACACACACATACACACACACACACACAATCAAGGAAGATTTCCCAGTCTGGGTAGCACCTTGAATGAAAAATGTCCCACAACAATAACCCACAGCAATATTGTGTTAGCCACAGTGTGAAATTGATGAGCATGTTTCCTTTCATTGAGTGCTACATTACAATGTCTGGCTGCAGCGAATCATCCATTAGTGATTGTCACCGTTCAATTTGATTGTGCACCGCCGAACATCCCAGGGCAGTTAGAGAGAGGCCTTGGTGTTAATTCAGACTGAGAGCAGGAGCGAGAATAAGACTCTCGGGGCGTCGATGGCTGTTGGAGTGATGAAGATTGGTGTGTGATATGAAGCTGTTGAAGTGGCAAGCAAAATGCAAAGCAGAGGAAACAAGGGCCCTGTTGCTGCCGCTTTGTGTGTGAAGAGTTATTTCAGCCAATCAGCCACACAGTCCTGTCCTTCAACCTTGTTGTCTCGTTGCCATTTTAATACACGGGGCTTTCTTTTTCCCCCCCTCCAAATCTGAGGACGGAGAGTGAGGCAATACTAATGCCAGTAGTCCTTTACTAAATCATCTGCTTCTCATTACTCGACTACAGCGTCAGTAATTGTTCCCATTAAACAGGAACCATCTGTAACTGGCAACTTGAGTGATCGAGTGATGGCTCTGTCTAAAGTGTCAGATGGGAATCTTCACATGGCTGTTATCACACTTCTGACCATTAAAGCCAACTTCAGAGCCTCTGAGGGATCATTAAAAATGGTACGCTGAGACTGATACACCGGCTGCAACAAGGCACCTGTGTTTCAGATAAGACTGTGGCAACGGTGCGCGAACAAAGCTTTGTGGACCCATTTGTTTTTGGGGTTTTGTCATGACAACATTTCTCATTCACTGACAGCCAAGAAGTCTGTCTTGGCATCCTTTCGCCAAAAAAAACATAATCTTTCATTTTTCCGTGACAACACATGCTGCACAGTAGGTGCATACATAACAGGAAAAAGAACATAATTCCATATAAAAATACATTTATTTTGAACAATTTTAAAATGGCAATTTGTTCACAGTAAGAAATATGATTCAAAACAAGACGATTTTTATATCATCGACAAAAATGGACAATATCATAGATCATGCACAACTTTTGGCAATTGCACAACTAGACTATTAGACAAGGTGTTTAATAATTTGTTTAATGTGTCAAGTAAACTTTTAAACCAACCATGATATATATATATAGGCTATATACATACAGCACTCGTTTACCCTAATATAATCTCAAGTGTTTTATCACAGATAATTAGGGCATGCTACTGTAAAAAATAACTAAAAAAGAGGACAAACAGCTTGTTGTGAGACTTAAGATCATGGAAACATATTACTGCCTGTTCAGTCTGTTGGCTTTACAATAAAGTAGGATGAGGCTACTGTATAGATTTACATTTCGTCTTCTTCTATGTACAGGTTTTCAGTATTTCCACTTCTAAGGCCAAACTTTCATGTCCATATGTCACATTTTTGTCGTGTACCCTCATCTGAGAAAAAGTCTTTGAAAGCACCATATTATCTTACAGAGCAACTACATATTTCTCTCTTATAAGCATTCACAACAGTCAGATTTTGACATTTTTATATCTATATATATATGTATATTCATTAGTGTATATTTACAACTCAAAGACCTCTAGTTATAGGGCGGTAAATGTTAATGTTTATCTAGAACGTAAAGTTTAAGTGGTTTATTTAACATAACAAAGCGATAACAACACCTCAAATGATCTATGAATTATATTTCTGCCATATGGAGGGGGAGCAAGATGTGTTCTGCCTGAAACAGACGAGTCTTTGTTGTTCGGGCTGTGTTATCCATTCAGGATGTAAAGAAATGACACATTAAAAAAAAAAAAACTAAATAAAAAGGTTACACTTGACAAATTTTATAGCCTGCTGATTCAATTTATGAGTGAACATTATGCTAAGCGGGAAACATTATCAACGAGAACTGTAAGATTTCAAAAACATTTTTATAACATTACATTAGTTTATCATTTTAAGCCCTGTATTATTTTATTGTAATATTCCTTAAGGGCCTAAGTCTCTTCACAGTAAGTCATGATAATTTTCTCTTGTTCAGAAGCCAAAGTAACTTCATCAAACTTGTAGACGAATACTATAAAACCTTTACATTCTTTCTGTTTTACTAACCCATGACTTATGGGTACTTTTCTCATTTACATTGTATCAAGATATTTCTTTTTTTTTTATAGCTTTTGAGGTATTTCATTTCAGAAAGTCAGTCTGTTTTTCCTCTCCTGACATTATCCAAAGTAAGAGGAGCGATGATATGCCACAGGCAGCAAAGCATTCGTCAGGATTAAACAATGGCATCTAAATATTCATGAAATAGTCATCAGCAATACACCCATGGTGTCGATGTAGAGCTCAGGAATCTTGATGCTAATTGGACATTTTGTGCTGGGTGCCGTAGTCATCAGCCAATTTTAGCAATTCACCGCCCTCAAAACCAGAGGCCCTGGAGTCTGGCTCGGTGGATTGATCCTCATATTAGATTCCTCATATCGTATTGTAAAGTAGATACTAACTCTATCCACGTGAGTTAAAAACATGACTTTGAACGATAGCAGCTATCAGCGTGAAATAGAATAAAAAAACAATGCCAACAAAGCAAACAATTTCAGCACAACTGTAACACAACAATCTGTACTTACTTTAGACATTAGTACAGTTTGGAAATTCCCTTGTAACAATTCTCTCCATATTTCTTCCAATTCCTCCTGAAAACACACAAAGGAATAATAAAATAGAGTAAATACAGGGACAGTCAGCTGCGTTGACATCACATGCACATCAGATGTTGCTTGTTTTTCAATTAAGATAAAACAATTATGAAGGTGAATCCTTGCCAACACAACTTTGAGCTGGAATCTGTGATATTTTGGCTTCGTCTACATGACATTGATTTTTGGACTGAAGTAATAAACTGCCTTTGACACCAACCAAATAGCTCGGAGATCAATGTAGCTTTCTCTTATCTTTTTTACTTGAAGATCAAATGGTTTCTACAAGCTTTTACACTTAATTATAAAGTCATCAGCCATGCGTTTCTGTTGAAAAGCCCCCTGTTGTCTCACAGGAACGTGGCCTCTCCAAGCAGGGCTGAGCTGGTGATGGAGGGCTGATAAGATAGGATCGCCGTGACAAGTGGGGTCGTTCAGATTATGCAGACACTGACTCTTTCAAAAGGTGGCACTTTCATCTCCCAACTGTGCGAGTAGCTTAAATTCAGTGAGTTGCACAAAGCTGCGTGAAGCTAATTTCATGTTCGTCCATATAACTAATAACCTGGCAGTAAATTCATCAAGCTAGAGATCTGGCAGTCAGTTCACATTTGCTAAAGAAAATATGATTTATGAGATTTAAATTGCTTTTACAAGGAGTTTATTTTAAGACTAAAATCTCTGTAGTCTGCAGAAAATTTTAAATTGCCCCATGAGGCTCAACTGAAGTTACCATATTATACCATCCAGGATGAGGTGCATTCAGAGAGCCTGCATTTATCAAACTGCTAAAAATAAAACTTATAGTGAGTACAGTGAGCTCTTAAAGAGAGCTCAAGAGGTCCTTAAATTGGCTGATCTTACTGTAAATGTTTGCAGTATAGAGCAAAAGAGGTGAGCAGACACATTTTGCAGTGATCAAAATAATTTCTCTGATGCCCCTCGTCTATCAATGACAGAATTTCTTTCCTGATCCACTTTGGTTGGTAATTTCAATTGAGCAGCAATATAATTTATCTGGATTGGTGTCCAAAATCCTCTCTCTTTGACTCTGTTTTTGGTCTCTACCAACTCCTGAGGGAAATGTCTGGCTCCACTATGTTCACCAGCTAGTTGCTAATTTTGTCTGCATGTAGCAAGGTGCCGAGCAGGTCGTAGCTATACAGTTGGTTTTCAGAGCGTTATCGCTGAAAACAGCTGTCTGGTGTTCACAATGTAACTGAAACAAAACGGTGCAGCTGCGAGTCGGTGAATCAAAATAATGCGCTGGAAATCGCCATACAGTAAAGCCCCGTAAAGCCGAGTGGAGCTGCAGATTCAGGTGATATGAGTGACCTCCATCACATTATCGCTTTGTTTTCACATTGTCATATTCATCCATTGTAAAATAAAATTTAAAAAAATCCACTATAGCCATTGTAAGGATTTCAAACAAATAAACAAACAAAAAGAAAATACACATTTTAAATAACATAATAC
>JBCAUF010000044.1:15156712-15182160 GCA_038406115.1 Haemulon aurolineatum | reverse complement strand
GTGAGGACACGCAAAAGAGAGGCTGTGTACTGCTGAGGAGCTTCTCAACAAAGTGCTTCTTCACAATATAACACTGTCGCAGGACTTATGTTCGACTAAAAGAAGGAAACAAAAGTGATTCAGAGCTAAAACAATAATCATGTTTCTTTATGATAATGCAGCTTTTGTTATTTGATTTTTGGCGCTTACCTTTGGTAGACAATATTTAGGTAATTTCATCTGCTTGAAGGATTCCCTCATGTAGGAGACAAAGTAGCTGGCTCGTCCTGACTTGGTTACCTTTTCAATGAAGTCAGAGAGGCTTTGTCATTCTTTAAATAGACCACATACACACATTTTAGTGTCGCTTCACATAACATCTTGTTTTTCTCAGTTTTAGGTCAGTGACACTTTTTTTTTTTTTTTTTTTTTGCACTGATGCCATGGGTATGAGTTGCTCCTACACACACAGGACTGTATGTAGACCATCCAGCAAAAAAGAAAACAACAAAACGGGATGGGAGGCTTTCATACGGCACATGTGAGAGAATTTTGCCAACATCCCAAATGTGACTCTGCTGTGAAATGAGGACATGAAGCTGAAGCGTCTCCTGAAGGAGGAGCATTAATTCACAATGCATGGGTGGCTTGATAAAACGCTCGCAATTTTGCTCGGCATTCCACACATGTCGAAAGCAGACTGAAATTACAAGCACAACAGATATTATTATCATTATCTCAATTAGTCTGAAGCCAAGAGGCACTGGAAATTGTGTAGGCTTTATCTACAGTGTGTCTTGAAGATCTTAATGCACTACCACTTTCCCATCCACTTACAGGCAAGGCAACACTACTTGATTGCTTATTTTCTAATCAACTAGAAGGATGGCGTTTGTCCCCCAACACACTACATTAGGGCTCTAATGGAATAATCTATCGAAAATCAATGAGCTGCATTTTCCCAGGCCACATTTTTGAGGATGTTGCACTTGGCTGTTCCTCCTCTCCCAAGAGACTTTGGAGGTGTTGAAGACTGCTTATTTTGTTGTAGCCCAATCGATAACCTCATTACTCTTTGTCAAGTTAAATCCAACTGCCCCAAGCAATGAAAGTCACGAGAAAGTCATCTGTGCCACCGCGGCTCGGCGCAGACACTCTCCGTGTCCAGATATTTTCACCAGCATCTTCCCCGCGTCTGTGTCTGCCTCTGCCTCTGCCTCGGCGGTCAATCTCATCTCGGCTAAATGCAATTTGGGCATTTTATTGAATCACCATTTCTGAATCACGCTGTGATATTTTTTTCATACATTTTCATTCTTACATCGCGGCCGCTCCAATCGAGTCTGTGGATTATAAGTGTGTTGAAAGTGAAAACTGGGTCACCGGCTAAAGTATTGCTGCTGCAACATCATATCATATCAAAAGATTAAATCTGTGGATAAATAAATTAAAAAGTGAACAGCAAACATTTAGGGCCATTTATTCAAAATGAGGGCGTGCAGGATTATTTACTACAAACACTGAGCCCTAGAAAACTACACTCATTTGGTTTTTATCTTCCTGAAACTTAGTTGGAGCCTAACAAGGATGATCAAATGCATCAAAGCTGACCAGCAGAGTGAAAATTACTTAGCCGTGGATGGAAATCAATGACAGCGGAGGGCATTTGAAAATTAAATTTCGAATAATGACCCCGACTGACGCTGTCTAATTGGAGTCAAAGTCAGAGTAAGTGGTAATAAGGACACCAACCTGTCTATTCACAGTTCTTCTGCCGTGCGCTCTCTGCTAGCAAACACATTTTTCTGGCAATGGAGTATGTCTGTGCGGAAACTCAAAGACTGTGCGTGCCTTGACATGAACGAGACAAAACATAATCAAAACACACATTGGGCCAGTGGGGAACAGGTGTGTTAGGGAAAGCCATTATGTGGGTTTTGATGGAAAAGCATGAATTGGATGCACGGAAACCCAAAATAAAGACAAAAAAAAAAAACAATGTCCAAGAAAATCAAAGTGCACAGAGACAGAAGACTTTGCATGAAAAAAAAAATGAAGGCAACATGGTAATCAAGACAAAAGTAATCCATTACTGTGCAAACCTGTGTGAATACATATTCATCCTGCACAACCAGTGAGTTGGTGTCTACGTGTCCGGGAAAGAGGTATTGTCTGTTGCCTTCTGTGCAGCGCTGCGCTCTGCACTTCACATACTGCGCGCCTGGAAAGAGACGAACGGAAATCAATCAGAAGTAAATTACAACCATTTACCTCCAAACACCACTTTGTATGCACTGGAGTTGCTATACAGTATGTATATGCTAAATATACTCGTAGTTCCTGGCTCTGAAACAGCTTGGGTAACTGTATAGATAATGAAGACAGTATTCAACCACAATTACGCTACAAATTAGCTGAGACTCAAGACTAATACAGCAGAAGCTCTTGCAGTGTGTCACACCGCAAAAGAAGTTCAGGATGTTATTGTTTGAGACAAGAAGTTTGTACGCTAATTCAGAGTCAGATTTTCTCACCACAGGAGCAATACGCGTACCTTTTCCGACGCAGGACAACCCTATAATTAGTTTGACAGAATATGCCATGCTGTTTAGAAGGGGGGGAGTTGAGGTTTGTCTATGAGGCACAGGGGATAGATTATGGAGAGGAAACATCCATCAACCCTCTAAAACTCTCCGTTTTTGTCAGGAGACACCTATTCTGCTTTACTAGACTTCGGGGACCAATCTGAACAGCAGAACAGGTCTCATCTTCCCCGTGACCTCGCTCTAAATGAGAGGCAAAGGGTCCTGTGGGTCTCGCTATTGCGGTGGACTGGAGTGCAGCACTCACGGCCTTTTGCGATGCGCGTCTCGATGTGGACCACATCTGATTCTCTGTCCAGCCCCATTACCGCCCTTGAGAAGGGGGGCAGGAGGAGAAGATAGAGAGGGAGCAGAAAGGGGTGGAGGAACACCGGGAGGAAAGGGAAAATGAGAATGAGATGAGAGAGGGAGAGGCCAGAGTGAGTATCACAGCTGTAGATGGACACCCCTGTTGTGTAAAACCCATAGCAAGATGTTTTTATCTCAATCAGTCAGTAAAGAATCTGCGCTACCAGCAGCAATTAATCTCAATCCACCACAGAGGAAACAACAAGAGGGAGGGGTGACAAAACATCGGCTATCCCCATAAATATCCAAGCAAATGTGTGCAGTTATGAAATTGAGGGTGGCTGCAACAACGTTTCAAAACATACCTGCTTGATATAATGTGCATGAGGGCACCGTTTTCAAGAGCACAAATAATGCATTGTTTCGGGCACCATTATACCCACTGCGCTGGTCTTATTTATCAAACGTCTCGCTGTTCATGCATGTGGAGAGGATGTCCTCCAACCAATGTCCTTTCTTTCCCGACTAAAAACACACTTGGATTTGACACACACCATGACAAAGGGGGATAAACGGGCTCACATCAATATTCACTGCCTTGTGCCCGAGCAGTCGAGATTACTAAATGATGGCGATAACAAAAACAGCATGTCATGTTTGTGCTATGGAAAAAGAAGCAATATTCCTTCAGGACTACGTGACGTGGGTGTAATCAGCTTTGTGCTCGGCTGCCATGTGAGAGATCTGTTTTGACAAGGGGTCACTGGATCCTTCTGACAGCACAGGGTCATGAACGCTATCATTATGCAAATTACAATCAATCACCGTACGAAACAGTTGAAAAATAGAAGCCACGTAATCATACCAGTAGAATCGGCCTGGCATCACGTTGTCGTGAACGAGCTGCCACTTCCTCCCAAAGTCCATTGAACTGTACAGCTGCAAGATAAAATTAGGCCAATCTTCACCACACTTAAAGTTTTAGGGAGGGAGATAATGTAGTTGAGCACCATGGCGTTCGTCACATCATGTAAAAGCTACACTGAAATGCAAATATCATCTTGTTCTCAGTGGATTCACTCTGACACTACCTTGCTGTCGTGACTGTAAGCCAGTATCCAGTTCTCCTGCGCGGGGTGGAAGAGCAGGCTCAGGATATTGAAGTTAATGGGATGCTTCTCAAAGCTTGCCCCTTCATCTGAACTGATGAGAACAGCGCTCTCTACCTCTGGGTCGCTAAGCATCATTATCTAAAGTACAGAGGGCCAGACAAGGGATATGGCATTAGAAGAGGGTAGAGACAGAGATACTGTCATTTGGCAGCAATTTCAAAAAACTGTAATTTGATGTCAAGCTTGTAAGAGATCAGGCAGAGAGATAAAAGCAATGGAGAGATGCTGACCTTCTGTTTGTTGGTAGGGCACACATACAGGTAACTTAAAACTGTCCTTGAGCCCACTTTGTCATTGAGTTTGGTGTAGGTACTCCCATAATCACTGGATCTGGACACACAAAGGAAAACATGTTTGATGAAAAGAACCCATTAGAGACCTGCCTGAGACAGACTTTAAAGCACCACACTAGTGGCATGGCATGCTTTAGCCCATTAACTGCAAATCAGTTATTCTTTCCATGGCTGCATCTCCAAAGCACACCATACGTTTTCAGATTGATTTTCTACCATCCAGGCAGCCTTTCTGCTTTATGGAATAAAAGATCAGCTTGCACCAGGAGACTAGCTTCATGCTAATGTGTTTTTTTGGGGGGGGTAGTGGGGGAGAAGTTCTTTTTTTTTTTGTTTTTGTCTCTTTGTTGCAGTCCTGCATGAAATATGTTGAAAAAGTGTGCTGTCATTACTCGACCAGTCATCTACTGTAAGAGCTCAAATTATAATAAGGACCAAATGTGAAAAAATAACTCGCAAAAAATCGCACTCACTTATGGAAGAGTTTATTCAGCCAACATGTCTCAGCACACGGTGGTGGATGAATAAAAAGCAGTTCTTTCAAGTAGTCCGTTAATGTTGCAGAAATATTTTCAGAAATGTGCTGCACAAACAGACAGATGCTGGTGAAGGAACCCTGTGCAGATTCTGACCACTCGCGAGGTGTTTTGATGAGTGGGTCCCCATTTCGTTTGTATTTTGTGCTGATAGTAGTGTTGCTGGCTATTTTCATTGGACAGCAGCTAAAGCCTGCTTGAAAAAACATTAATAAATAAATATTTAAATATACAACATTTTGAAACGAAAAGCTGTAATCATAATATCAATATGCGTCTAAATCTACTTCTAATATGTATCATGAACGGACTATGGAACTGATATATCAGAAATGTGGAGGGTCCAGACACTGGGATAAACTCAGTCCTGTAAACTGCAAAGAAATAACATAAAAGACAATTCATCTCAAATTTAAAAATACCAGTTTGTCCTCTTAAATGGTATTCAGCCATTTACATTGTTTTGGTTTGCGCTGCAGAGGATATATCGGCCATATGTGTATTGGAAATAGATGACACAACAGCAATTGATTCCACAAATCAAGAGTACTCAAAATATATGACCACATTGTTATGAGCAGTTTCATGTACCGTAGGAACTATTTTCTTTCCATAACACTGCTCAGGTGGGAGCACCTTAACAATCTAGATGATCTAAAAAGCATTAAGGGGTTTTTGATGTTCGGGTGAAATGTCCCTTTAAATAGTCTAGTAAATAATTTAAAAAAACACCTCATGCTACTGTCTAAAATACTGTAAAATGCAGAGTGGTACCATGTCAACTGGTGAAACTGAAGCCCCAGTCAAAGGAAATAATTACCTCAAAAATTGGCCTGAAGACATTTCTCAGTTAATTTCTTGCTGATTGGTGGAATGAAGAAAAAGACTGCTAACCAGTGTAAACATCACATAAGCACTGCTGATTATGGATTGAACAATGCAGGTTTAAAAAATAAATTGGCTTTGCAAATGTTTTATGCGGAGCGATACCCACCAGAATACTCTACAGGGTACCTTAAGCATATTGCAACACAAAAAAGTATATTGTCAGTGTGTGGTAATGCATTAGCACACAGGGGATTATCTGAAAACTCCTCCTTGATACTACATTAAAGGAAGCTCTAATAAAAATAAAGCATTCACAGTCTGACAACCAATATGGAAATATGGATATCAAGAGAAGGATAATGCAGGCTTTCTGCATTAAAAAGGCTGACATATTCATTAGGCGTCTCCTTCTAAAAACTACAATACCATTCAGCAATAATGCAGCTCTTTAAAGCACATTACGCAGACTAAATATTCAATTTATACATGTCAAGCAAGTCTCAAATCTTTGCAAGCTGACTTTCATGCCAGGCATGACATGTAATGAAACCAGCAGCTGCCTGCAAGGTAAGAAATCAATTTGCGAACAGGTAGATGCTTGGGAGAACGGTCAGTGGGAAGGTAACTGCGTACAGTTTGTAGTGAAAGGCCAAAGACATCCAATACGCACATAGTCCCTGAACATAACAACATTCGGAGTGATGAATTCATTGTAACCTTCAAGTATTTAAGTCATTACTCTCCTTTCATGCAAGTTGAGGTTTGCACATTGAAGACAGCGAGGAAAGAACTTAAAGCCGTCCTCATAAGAGCAGTGGTGAAACCTTAAACCAGAGCTTGAATATCCTTTGTTCTCCCTGTTTTTCATCTAATTTAAATATTTAATTCATCCTCTCGCATTCAGCTGTCTTTTCGCCAGTGAAAGCTTAAGTGTGGCATTACGTTGCTATAGTGCTACAAATTAGCAACACATAGGTGATAAATAGAAGCTGAAGTGAAATGTGTTACAAAGAAGGAAATGCAAAGAAAAACATAAATGAGAAGAAATTACCCAGTTCTTGGCCTTTATTACTTAAATGAGCGGTCTATAAATAAGATACTTATTGCCACACAGTAAAGATACTTGCTTTGCACGAAGCCCATGAATCTAATGATGAGGATGACAAACACATCTCGTGATTGTCATCCCAATCTTCATATTTCGCCCCACCGCAAACAGCCAATCCACGCTTTCAGTTCTACCTGAGTGCCTCTGAATGTAATTTCACTGCATAATTGGATAGATACCCAGTGTCTGCTATCATTGTCTCTGCATTAATCTGAATTGTCCCATTTGCTGTTGACATTGTTTTCAAAGACTTACCCCACTAACACATTCGTATTTGTGCTTAAGTAATCCTTTCAGTTGGCATATCTGTCTTTGATTGTGGCTGTGCAGAAAGCCTCTTAAATGATGTAATTACGTTGTGAAGTTTCGTTTTGCAGAAAAGGCAGCCATCGCAGAACACAAAAGGACTTGATATGTGTTTAGATGGGTTCTGCAAGCCGCCCATTGATCTGCACATTGCATTTTGCCACCAACAGTGGCCCGGAGCTGTAGTCATAAATCATTTATTGTGTTATCACAGAAATCATTTACTCCCGTTTCTTTTCATAACATTCAAATCTCTGCTTTTCTAATACCTTCACTAAGAGCCTTCGTGCACCCCCTGAGGTACACTCTAATTTACTCGTGGTGCCATTGTTAAGCAGACACCTTGATGATGGAAGACCTCCTGTACACAATATGGGATTTCAAAACGTGTCAAGTCGGGTGTAAATCTTAGCGGCGCCTCTGGTGAAACAGATATTAATTTGAAACTCTATGCTTGGCGGACTGATGGTCTCTTTTTCGTGTGTATTTCAGAATGAAATGAGTTCTCTGCAGGCTATGAGAGAGGTGAGGAAAAAAAGGCATATCAGAGGCTGGCTTGGGCTCTATGGTATAATCCTTAATGAATTCCATTCTTATTTATGACCTGACAGGGCACCGTAACTCACCTCTCAATACATACTGAATGGAATTACTACGGCTATACAGTAGCAATTGCATGTCAATTGCCTCTGAAACAAAAGGTTATGGACGACAATCAATCAAAAACTCCATCAGGAAGTTTCTAGGTCAGAGGAAAAAGAACCACAGATCCAAACAAAGAATCCCTCAGATAAGTTTTCCGGTTTATCTTTAAAAAAAAAAAAGCCTTTCAAAAAAAGTCTCTTTGCTGATGATGGACAGGAAATAAGTTGGGCCTTTTCTAAAAAGTTGTTGCAGTCTCAGCTGTGTTATTTATGGTACTGCAGGAAGCAAAGAGGAGGATGCTTCATTCTCAACTGCTTCACATTGCTTTATTAAAACATACTTTATATTGGCTTCCAGAGTAACTTGATTGTTCATATCCTGGCAAGGGCGAGCACTATAAATCATACTTACAGTATACTGCACTCTCTATGAATATATTATTCTTATTGTTTTGAGGGCTGCGCTTTTGCATTTTTATAAAATTCTTGCAATGGTGCCGCAACCTCGCTAAAATTTGGATGAGAATGGGAAAATAGCAGTGATTAAAAACAAACGTACCTCCAGAGTGAGCTCTCAGTAACGGCCCCCAGGTTGAAGTCATACAGCTTAGTCAAGATCAGGATCACCTATAACAGCAACAGACACATGTAATTACATGCCAGCGTCCGCACTAAAAAGCCTTTGCATAAGTACCTCACCAGCATGCATTACCTGTCTGCTCCTAATGACGTGGAATGAATACAACATGTCTCCTACATCCCTGTACTAATAAATATCTGCCTCATACAGTATGTAATCCCAATGACAAGTGATCCCCATGTTGTCAAGGGATGTCAGTCTGCCGGGGGCGGGATCTGTAAAAAAATCCATGTGCGCTGTCAAGAGCTGTGTCTGTATCTCATGTGGAATGATACCTACATGACAGCAAAATTTCAACATAATTGTTCATTGAACAATGAAAAGAAATGTAGTCTGTGGCTGCACCACATCCTCTCTCATTCCTCATTTCCCTTTTCTGTTTTTTCCCTTTCTCTTTTCCTTTTATCTTCAAAACAGTGAAGTAGCTAAGCTGCAACAGCACCAACAAATGCTGATCTGAACCACTGATGGGAGGATTATTATATCATTTATTTTACTTGGTGGAAGACATCCACTTCCAGTTTGGGCTAAATGCTTTTGCATGTTCTCTGAGGATGGTTGGACAGTGTGTTTCTGGGCAAACAAAAACGTAGCCCATAAAAGCCTGTCAAAGCACAGAGGGCAGAGTGAAATGGTGTGCAAACGAATTATTGTCACTCCAATGGCATTATAAATGACTTCCCATGGGGATGCTCATAACTCAGAATCGAGAGGGGGGGATGGAGTGGAGAGTTTAGGGCAGGGCAGGGAAGGAGGGAGAGGAAATGGTAGATAATAACAATCAAGGAGCAGAAACATGGCATAATATGACGAATTTTTTAAAAAGCCTGAAAGATGGGTCAAAAGCTCAATTACAGTGAGTTTAAACGCATTAACCTTATGGGACCCACGGAACGAGTCATTAAACTGAGAAAAGCCACACAAGACTAGGAGGAACAAAGACATGCCTCTAAGTCTGCTTTGAAAATGTTAAAAACCCAATTGACCCACAATTTAGCCATCAAACAGCCACTGTGCATGGCTGGGACTATCTGCATTACAGGTTAATTAACCAATCACACACAGAGATAAGCATTTGCATAACTAAATGCACCATGTCTGCAAGGTCCAGCGCTGGAGTCTGAATCAATTTGGAGTGCAGACTTAGTTAAATGGCTGTGATGTTAGGACTAATTGCCTGCTTTGAAAAATAGATACGAGAGAAAAACTCTGCCAAACTGTTGATCGTTTGTCTCTTCAGTCCCCTTTCGCTAACAACAATGACTCCATGTCATGGGACATTATAAATACTACGAGGTAAATTGAATCTGCAATTGATTTTATCAGTGTCAGACCAGAGGCAGTTCACTCCAAACCAAAGGGATTCAAATATCCAGCACTGCAAATTAACTAAGTGAAGAGCGCATAAATGTTCACAGTTTTAAGGGGTTTCAATCACTTGCACCATTTTGCACATGGATCCAATTTCATCAAATGTTCACAAATTTAGTTGCGGATGTAAAACAGCCTCTAAAAATAGCCCCAAATGGCAAAACTCGATTACAAAAAAGCCTCTTAGAACCCGGGCTGTAATTGCCATTAGACGCTCTGTCTTAACTGTTGTCGATGTTTTTGTGCGGTTGGCTCATTAACAAAAGTTGACCCATTGAATTGGGTCAGTGAAGATCTACCTCAGGGACCAACAGACTAGTGAGGCAGATGACTGTTTGGATGATTTGTCCCTAAGTGGATACATCAAGAGTACATCACTGCAGACTGTGTGTTCCCACGTCTTCAACATTATTGATAGGCTGTGCATCTGTGGCTCGAGTCAATAGGGAGCAACTGCTCAACATGCAAACGCTGTTGCGAGAAGGGAGAGCGCACGATGACGATGTGCTCAACAGACGCACAACTTACACTGTGAGAGCCCGACAAATCAAGTTGCATTAAAAGGCACATTTTAAGAGTTTATGGTGCAGCCTTGCATTTATGTAAATACTTGGAGCAAACAAACACAAAATGGCTCCCAGAATTATTTTGAGCCTTCTAGGTAAATACAATTTTCCATGCATATCATTGCTCACTTGCATACATGAAATTAAGTAAGGACCCTGGAAGGCCAAAAGCAGTGCATTTATTCATGTTTATGTTTTATTGATGTGAGCAAAGAGAGCTTTGCCCCAGGAAAGTCAACCAATCATTTTTCAGATTGGCTCTCACCCTCCGAGGAGTTGGGTTTAGTCATCCTTTTATCCCAACATTCTATTCTTGTCGCTTTATTTCCTTCTTTGCTTCCCCCCACTTTTTTCCCCCCTTTTCTTCCCTTGCTTTTCCACTTTCTTTCGTTTATTCTCACAATTTCTCCGTCTTTGTTTCACGTTCTTCCTTCCTTGTACTTTCTTCCACTATTTTTGTTGCATCAAGCGTATTTCATCAGAAACCCTGTGCATAGAGAAGAACAGTGAAAAGGCATATCAGCTGCTGTTAAGCCATGCAAAGATTGACTCCTTCAGAGAGCACCATCCATAGAAACAAAGGTGTTACAGCCATAATGTCATTGTGATATAGTGTATCATCTCCGCACACAGACCTGCGCCCTCCACTTGCACAAGCGCTCAAGCATGCAGTGTCTGCATTCGCTGCATATTCACAGGCACAGATTGCTGGACCAAATCAAATCTTTAAAAATTCCATATCAATCTGTTTCGCTTTTTTAAAGAGAAATGCTCAAATTTTTAGAGTGCTTTAGTGGGACGTGAGAGGCATATTAACACCATGTTGGTGGGCAGAAGATAGTCTACACGGCTCGCAATTTAGCTATGAATCATCTCTGTGTACTGTACTGCAATTTAGTTATTAGTAAAATGAAATAAACCTGTACATCAGGGCAGCTTTATATGCTTTGTAACTTTGCGCTTTGAATGGAACTTGTTGCTTATTCAGCCAACAGTGAAGCATCATTAAGACAGCACCCCTCAAACATTATTTTTGTCTAATTGGGTAGTCGAGGGGGGGAAAAAAGGAAACCTTTCTCTAAACATCACACCTCCAGATTGTTGTCTCTGTCTTTCTCTGGAGTAACACTTCATGTGGAGCGGGGAAAGTCTTTAGAAATGTGAGAAATGCAGCCACTTTCATGTAGATCTGGTACTGTTTTTGAACCTAACTGCAGGGTACAACTGAAGGATCTAAATTAATTTCCAAGGGACCCCCAAAGTTGATAACAGTGAATGATGTAAGGCTCTTTGTAATAACACGGCTAACGGCTCATGCTCAGAGAAACACTGACACATAGGCTATCTCCATTTTTTTTATTTTTTACCTTTGGCATCCTGTGAAAAGTTCACCGCTAAAATGATGCACATTTACATTCTCATGAATACACATAAGCTTTTGTATATTGTACTGTAGGGTAAACACATTCATACATAGAGACATCTCCTGAGAGTCACCCTTGTCTGTTTGCCAACCACAACATCAAAATGTCCCACACTTCACTGAAATATGTCTACATCAATTAAATCATTTTCTAAATCTGAGCCTTCATCACTGGATTTTTTCACACAAAAATGCCACCTATCTATGTCTGCTCTCTCTAGGTCAGTTTTTGTGACCTTATCAAATTTGATAAACAGAGTAAAGGTGGGTTTTGAACCCAGCAAGCGATTGAATTAAAAATAATCCGGCAAGAGTGCACATTCTTTTATTTACATGCACACTAAGAGCATATTTTTGTGTACTGAAAAGTGCCTCAAGAGATTAAAGTAGTTTGTCCACCAGAGAGCACTGACACATTTATTTTTACACTGTAAAATGCTCCACTTAATTTGCATGTTGGTTAGAATTTTTTAAAGTGGCTTCAGTCTATGTTTTTATGATGTCATTGTATCGAATCTACAGAGAATTATCATCTGAGTTTGCAGCTCCCCTCAGCTTCACGGAGCTTTTTGTTTAGCTGTTTAACATGCAATGGTAATGTTTTGATTCACTCTCTTAGTGGCTGCAGCAGGCAGCTTTA
Source organism: Haemulon aurolineatum (assembly GCA_038406115.1). Lineage (NCBI taxonomy): Eukaryota > Metazoa > Chordata > Actinopteri > Lutjaniformes > Haemulidae > Haemulon > Haemulon aurolineatum. The sequence goes on along the minus strand of JBCAUF010000044.1, from coordinate 15,169,763 downwards.
AAAACCTACTGTGTACCTACTCAGCACCAAACAGCAAACGAGAGCAGCTAAAGAGCCAGAGATTTGCCCTCAGGAGTTGGAAGAGACCAAAAATAGTGGTCTTTGTGGATTTTGGACATATATTTGCAAAATGAATGACAGTTTTGCTCAACAACCACTTGATGTGTAAAAAAAAGTTCACCATTTCACCATAGAAGGTGATAATTTGTCAATGTCTTGTTCACAACTTGTGTCAGCTAGGAAGCCATGGTATCGAGCTTCCACCTGACTCAATTGCGAGCACACACAAGCAGTCCATCATGTTTTTTATAGCACGAAATAACTATTTAAGTGTTAAAAAATTAGCTATCATTATAATTTCTGGATCTGTCCAGTCTCCAGCCATTCTTGAAAAAAACAGCATTGCAAACAAACGAAAAATAGCAGATTCAAATAAGTCGTCAGATGAGTCTTGTGAATGGTTCACTCACTCCACATGAAAGCATGTTTTGCCAGACGGATGCAACCCTGTCTATGCTTGTTCCTGACATGTTACTAGCTGTTGGGAGGGAAACTGGTGGTACAGATTTCACTGAATATTGATCCCTGCTCCCATCCACACACATGGCCCCATGAAGGAAATGTTCCAGAACATTTCAGGGATAGACTGAAGGGGGCTTCAGGGATCAGTATCAACACTGTTTGTTTATGTGTCATTAAAGTTAAAAATCATTACCATCTCATAGCTCCCAGAAATCTGTAATATCAGCCTCAAAAATTCAGTATCAGTTGGGCATATTACATGCCCAACACGGGCACAACACATTACTACAACACAGATTTGCAGAAAAATACTGTAAAATAGATCAAATATGAAGAGACTGATCAGCTTAACAGACCAAAAGGGAAATGTAAAAAAAAACCAAACAACACAAAAGCAACAAATATATAAATAAAAACGATCATAAAAATGCTGATGTATATCCTAAAGTCATATAGCCCCAATGCTTTAAACTATAAAGAAATATGTTTAAGAGAAAATGGAGTCTGTAATAGTCCAGGTTAGGGTCCAGCTTTTACATCATTTTTCATACCTGTGTCATTGCGCTGATTACCCAAAAATTGACTCCCTGCCATTATCGCTTTGAATAAGAAGCAGAAGAAGTGGTTTGGAAGGGGAAGCGGGATGAAAAAAAACACAGTGAGAAGAGCCAAGTCTACCAAATAATGCAGATCCATGGAGGCCCCCTAATGCATCCTGGCCATTATCACACACCAAAAGCTGGCATATCAGTGTGAGGAGAGCAAGCTGGGACTCTATTGTTCACCCCACTACACTGCATTTCACTGGCCTGTTCGTGCGGATGCAATCCTGAGGACACAAAAATAAAACCAGTTTAATTTGTTGTTAAGCTCATTACATTCTCAGCTTCATTAAGAGAAGGAAGACAGAAGCCAAGGGCAAGAAAGAGTCACTTGAGTAATTTGACAAACACTGTTTTCTTTGAGTCAACTAGCTAATTAATGTCCTAGACCTCCTACCCACACTGAGAACATTTCAGGTCCATTGTAGACTATCACTTTTAATTTTCATGTCTTGTGATATAAGGGACAAAGATCAGCAGCCAGGCATGAGAGAAAAAGATTGTTTTGTGTCCTTTGTTGAGCGAAATGGGATTCAGAAAAACACACCAGTGTAGATGTGGAAAGCAATCTGTGAATCAAAATGAGCTCAACTTAAGTGTCACAACACATCCAACACTGTAGACACAAATTGGAACTTTTTTTTCTCCTCTCATAAGATTAAAGATTAATATATTCATGCATCCATTAGAAATTATCTGATGCAAACACCTGCAGAGAAAAGAAATACAGTATTGGTTGGAAATTTGCATAAATTTCTTTAAGGCTTTGACAGCAGCGAGGGCAAAATCAAGAAGTGGGTGGAGGGATAAAAACACAACATCTTGATTGTGGCTCTGTGAGGAGGTCTCCAAAGTAGAGCACTTAGCAGAGAAGACAAACTGCTTTTAAGAGAAATGGTGCGGTCGAAGAGAGGCCTTACTCTGTCCTCATCTTATCTGTGGACCAAATTGATTGTTTGTACTTTTGTGGGTGAAAACATACTCCAGGGATGCTGCTTTCATCAAGTAAACCTCAGCGAAATGTCCCTCGTGCATTAGTCTGCTGTCTGTATGTTTGCTTATCCGCCCGACTCCTGAGCTTTGGTCATATAGCCCTGATGCTTTGAGCTTCAGAGGTTTCAGCAATCAATTCAGTCCATTATGGGGGGGAAATTAATGAAATGGCCTGACTATAAAAGGGATTCACTTCAAATGCAGCTCCATTGTGAGGAGGTTTTTTGTGGGTATGTTATGTCTATCTCCTGCTAACAACAATACACAACGGTTTGCCTACGGTTCGCCATTAGTGGAATAAAAAACATGATTAGTCTGCTTCACTTTTTTAAAGAAAGCTTGAGGTAAAAAATATGTTTAATGGACTAGGTACAGCATGCACCCCACTTGGTCCATATTTTTTCCTCTTTGGTTTGATCTTGATGTCACAGCACAATGCACTCCCGTCAGCACAGTAGACTAAAAACAAGGAGTGCAGCATTCAAGGACAAATCAGATGGAAATTTTTAAAGCCATTTAAATGTTTTGACACATTCGACAAAGTTTTAGTCACGTCCCGTGCAATTTAAAATTAATTTGATGCATCGTAAGCAGTGTGGAGAGCCAGAAATACAACATTAGCATTTTATTCTTACAGGTTTCTTCTGTGCCACTCTGGTTTGCTCTTATTTGATGTTTAGGGGTTGGAGTGACAGTGTCATGACTGCATCCACTTTTCTCGTGTAATCTTATTGTTAAGGCCACGGACTCCAAGACATATCAAAAATGTACAGGGGTGAAATGTGCTGATATAAAAAAAAACAGGTTCCTGATCAATTTGAAGACTGTTAAGCATTTTGGAGAACTTTGGAGAATCGCAACACCATTCAGATTTCTTCCAGTCTCTTCTGTTCCTTCACAGCTTTGGCTCTTAATGGCTCGGCTTCTGCCCGTGGGGGTCTGAGCCGGAGCCAAAGGCGGTAGTGGGTCCAAATTGAGATTTTGGAAGAGAGAAGCCCTCCACCTAAAATTACCCACTTCACTGCCAAAAGTGCTGTGAGACTCAGAGATCATGAGAAACGTGTCACATGTATCCCCATTTCGTCATTTCCCCCCCTTCACTTATTTGCATTTTACATAGTGTGTAGAAGAAGAGACTGGCTACTCCTTAAGGTTCAGTTAACATTCTGCATTGAGTTTTTACTCCTCCTCCAAATTACACTACTTGTTGTTTTGCCAGTTAGAGAGAAACATGCACGCTTCCAAGATTATATCAAGTCAAGTTGGAGAGTGGGCTTCAGTGTTGCCGGACTGGGTGCTTTTCCAGCAAATTGGTCTGGTAAAATTTGCTTTGGGCATAATTAGGGGTACTTTTTGTCCCATTCAGGCTGTTTCCTTTGACAAAAAGTTGTAGATATGGTCTGGTAAATCTTCCCCTTCTCCTCTCCAGGTAATATCATACAGACTGACAGGGCACCGAGTTCAATGGGCCTGCCACGCAATGACTGATAACTGATGACCGACAAAACCAAATGTCATTTCAGTTCATTACAACGAGGCAGAAACTTTGGTGTTAGCTCTGTGATAAAAGCTTCGTAAAAACTTACATCTGTTCATATAGGTGATGACCTTTTGTGTTTAATGTTACGTGATGTGAAAGTCTTTGTGAAGATGATCTTTCTTTACTTTAACCATGGTTTGGGGTTCACCTAATTACACTAATAAAACAGAGGAGCAGGCAAACCTTATTTTTCATCTCACACTCAAGAGAGCTGTGAGGGGCCACTCCTTCCCGCCACATGAGCAAACCTAATAATGTCTAGCCTTGATGAGTATATTACATGTGGCAACACTGGTGGGTGTTCAAAGTGCATTCCCACATGTGGTTAGGCTTTGACAGCAAAGGCACTTTGGTTAAGGTTGGAAAAGATCATGGCTTTGATTAACATTAATGAATATAGCATGCATCAAATAACCACCTCTCCTGTATCTCAAGTCCTTTGAATGACAAAACGTAACCATAAAAACGTGCCATGCCCTCCTTGGTATATTGGGTACATTTGGAAAATAAATAAATAAATTAAAAACTTTGTTAGTGAACATGTTGCAGACACGTTTGGTATCATCTTCGTGTAACTTGCCCGATACATTAATTAAAAAATGTCTCCTTATTACGTTGACAGAAAATATCTGGGCTGCACGACGTTCGCTTCAAAATGTATTTGTTATGGCAAATTACATTGACATAAGTTCTTACAGACAGGGTTGATAACGTGGGTTACACTACGTGAATATTGCTTTGTTCATTAGAAAAATTATGCTACCAAATAATTTTCTGTAAGAATTTATAACACAGTCCTTGACTTACAGTGTAAATTCACTGTATGAATCAGGTATCAATAAAGGGCTTATTAATATTACAGGGAACAAGGAAGTAACAACTGACCCATCCTTAGCCACGGTTTTAAATTCCAGTGTTACTTTCCCTAACAGAGGCGTTGTTCTCTGTTTCCTGCCGAGGGACTACATTTGATAGCTACCTCTAGCATGGCTAAGAAGCCTTGCACTGTCCCTGTCAAATAAACAAATAAAGACAAATAAATAAATTTGGCTGGGGGACCTGCAAAAGCGACACCCTGACAATGTTTCTTTCTGTCAAGCTTGTCAAGCTAGCAACAGTAACTATGAAGGGGCAGAGTTTGGAAGGATCAATTGGGCATTTTGAAGGAAAATACTGGAAAACAAAACTGAGATTTGAGGGAAAATGGTGTTCACACTCTGTGGAATCTAGAGGGCAATTCTACCATGACGTATTTCATTTTTAATAAGTTACCAAAACTGTGAAGGTACAGTATAAGGATACTGTTTTGTTGCTCAGTTTGTACCTCTAAAGGTAAGCATTGACAAGAAATGAATAACAGAGCATCATTTATTTCACTTTTCTTCTAAAATGCTTAATTATTTCTTCCTTGTGCTCTGCGGCCTTGCTTTCTTCCACTCTATTTGGTAGCAGCTGAAACCACTACTTATTTTATTAGTAAAAAATTCATATAACACTGTAAATCCTGCACTTAGTCTTTCACAGAGATGGCCTTTCATTTTGAGACATTTCTTTGTTTGCCATTTTCTTTGTTTGTTGGCAGGTTTGGTCATGTAAGGTTGCTCAGTGTATTATCGTCATATATCTTTCAATTTTCAAACATATTACTTTTAGAGACTGGGTAAACTGTATTGTTTTTGAAACCCACAGTTTAATTCGTGTTGTGTACCATCTTAACAGCTGCGGTAGTCTGTCTACACTTTCCAAAATGCTTGCAGAACATCATAAAAGATGAAATTTCAATTACATCGGTGAGGAAAAGTTGATTACTAAAAGAAATTCTACGAACATGCAACAAATACAGTACTAAAAAAGTGAATAGGAATATTATGAAGGAAGGGGATGAAAAGCATATTTTAACTATCAGAGTGTATCAAGTGGACAAGCATGAAAACACCGCTGGCTTCAGCTTTAGAGGGTGTGTGAAAGCAGTACAAAAGCTGTAATGTACAGTTAGATGTTATCTCAAATTCAATGCTGAAATGAAATAATTTGTGGTGTCGTGACATTCGTATTGATGTCACGTCACATCTGGTCCAATACAATCATTAACTCGTGTAAATGATGTGTAGTTTCTGTCAAATCTTACCTCTGCAAAGACTTTGATGAATATTGTCATAATTTCTGGATAACTGCCATCATGCTGTCCACATTTATGTACCCATTTGTGTAGCTTCTGATTTGGACTGTTACTAATTTTTTGTTGTTCAAAGCAAACACAACTAGTCATTTTAAAGGATTTGTTCCAGGATACCCATTGAGTGAGTATTCTTCATGTGTCATTTTGTCTTTGGAAGTTTTCCATCATCGCCATTGATTGCACAGTGTATATGTGTGTGTGTGTGTGTGTGTGTGTGTGTGGTGCTTTAGTTGGGTCTTTTCTATCTCATTTCCTACCCTCGGCTAATACATTCCTGTCACTGTAAACTGCCAAGTCACACCATTACTTAAGCTGACTGCCACCTGAGCAATCCCAGTCATCTTTAAACATGATAGTAGCCGCTGTGTTGCTTCAGGCAATATGCTGCTTCAAGGCCCAGTGAGGCTCAATGCATAATGTTACCAGACTGGGACCACTTGGTTTGCCAGATATTAGCAGAACTAAACAAAATCAGCCATAAAATGTTCAGTTCATTAAGTGCCACAGTTTGTGTTAGCTCCATCTCCATGATGATTAATAAAGAAGTCGTCACCCAATCTGAATTTCAATCTTTTGATTTTCCCAATCAGAGAATGCATAAATTTGTTTTAATAACCAAATCAAGGCTATAGTATGTGTCTTCCATGCAGCGACAATTATTAAACAAATTAATCACATGCAAACCTGTCAAATATGATTCTACACGCGCTTCGCAACTTTGATTAAAATTGAAATATAAGTGTGTGCATGTGTGTGCGTTGAAAAAAGATGGGGAGAAAGAGAGAAAGAGAGAGAGAGAGAGAGAGAGAGAGAGAGGAAACAAGCAATGAAAGTGTACTTGAACATACAACTGATGACAGGCCTTCACTCGCTCAAAATGCACTTTGAGGGGCAAATCTACAGTGTAACTGCTGAGGAAGTGCTAAGAGCTTGTGTTTATGTGATACATTATGGTCCCTGAGCACAAATGATTCATAAAAGAAAGGCCACACATGCATGTCATTTGAGGAGTAAAATCTGGGATTTCACTGAATTATTTCTACTGAGAGGGTGAAACATGAATTTGGTGCTCCATAAAATAAAACTGAGGCAAAAAAATAAGGCAAAAAAAGGGAAATGCTGCCCTTTTCTTAGCAAACCTATGAAAATTGTCCACCCAGGCTCCCGAGCAATTGTTTTTGCTGTAGTTGCCAGCGGTGTACCTCTTACATAGCACACAGGACTGCTGCAGTTTCTATCAGCATCTCACAATCACATCAGTGGACAGTGCACCCCTAAAGGCTTGAGACGGGCTGGATTAATGAACAGACTCATGGTGCTGACACCCCGAGGGACAAGCAGGTAAAAGACATAAAATGGTTGGTAGAAAGAAATGATCTTGATATTTATTGGCTTTTTTTCATTGCCAACCACTTTAGTCAAAACATTTCTAAATGCTGAGGTGCTGCAGCACATCCTCATGCAGAGTGTGTCAGAGGAAAAAAAAAAACAATTTGTACTGAAATGTTAAAATGTTAAAATGTGAACCACTTTTGATTTTCATCAAACGCATTATGGATCAAAATTCCCTGCAGTTAGCAACCGGGACAGGCAGGGGATGATGAAAAGTGCAAGAATAAAAGGTTTTACAAGGTCATATATCAGCCCCCTTTGACTGAGCATCATGTGACTTGTTACTAAAGGAATCTTACCACAAATTGCGACTGAAAACGCAGTTGTCTGTCTTAATATGAAAGAGAAATGTGGGGGAATTTTCAAAGAAAAACAAAACCACACTGAAACTTCTCCTTCTGTTATATCTGAACACCCCGACAGTGGCAGCTTTTTAATGCACTTTTCATCATCCTGCAACACCCGCAAACTCTGGTCAAACACCTCTGTGAATTGGGAACCCATTCCATTTGATTTTATGGATCAAGGAGTTTCTATGCAACCAGCTCTGGCATGTTAAATGGAATGGCTGTCTATCTAATGAACCGGTTTTAAACACAAGTGTCCCCCAGGGCCGTGCCATTTCCTCTTTTTTATTGTCTATTTATACCAATGAGATTATGTGCAACAATAACTGCCTCGTTCTGATTAAGCATGCGGACAACGCGGCCCAGGAGGCCTGTCTGATTCCCAGTCAGTCGCAGCAGAAAAAGACGATGTTACACAGCTGACAGATTGGGTTTGACTGTCGCCACCTCAGACAAAACATAACGCAAAAGAAAAAAAAAAACCCAATGAGACTTGTCTGCACAGCCAAGACGAACAGCTGGCCTCATCAATGACCAGATCCTGACAAAGCAAGTTCCTAATAGCGGGCCAGTGAAGATGACCATACTTGTATTCTCATGGTACAGTAGGTGGACATTATTTACAACAACATACAGTATCATCTCTGCAGCAGCAGCAGCAACAGCTCGGGGGACGCGATGTCAATAACAACGCTCATTAACTGTCCTCGGCTTCAACACAGTGTCCTAGTTTGGTCGGCTGTCTGTGAGGAGCTTGCAAAAATGGTCAATCAGGAGCCTAAAATCATTTCGCTGCCAATAACTCCCTGATCACCAGCTGGCTCGCGCACTAAGACTTTTGCCTTCAGGGGGGTGGGAGGGCGGTAAGGGGGGATGGAGGGACTCTGCATCCCTTGAGTGTAGGATGTGCTGCAATGGCTGTTTAAAAAGATTACCAACATAGTCATATCACAGCTTGAACACCCATGTGAGGCAAAAGACTGAAATATTGATTTGCCATGGAGGACATCCCCAGCCAAGTGTATTTATTAGTATTTTCTAATTAGTTTCATCTCTACTTTTGCTCATATTTATTGCACACATCACTATCAATCATGAACCTGTATATATCCATCACATTCGCATTCAGGACAGATTATAAAAGAAACATGCACAGCCAATCAATACAACATGTAGTTAAGAGGCATGAATTTGAAAGGGAATTCTCGCAGTATATGTTTTATTCCCATGGTCGGCTCCAATCAATGTTATCTCTCCTAAAGTCAGAGACCAGAGAGCTATGACTCCAGGCTTTGATGTCTCAGACAATCGCAGAAATCAAATAATAGTTGGGAGACTGATCTGTGGACAGATTTGAGGTTTTATATACGATGAAATTCTTTATCACATCTGAACTCTGAAGATCCCCTCCTGGCGCTTTCACCATCACCTTCTACATCTTTCTCATTTCACTCCCCGTGGGATTTTACATCTTGGCCAGATCACAGGCAAAAGTCTTGAAGTGAATATTTGATAGAACTACCCTAGACCACAGGAATGAAGTAATTTTCCTTCAAATGTCCCTTTTAGATTGGATTTATTATCAGTCATTTACATCTGATATCGCCTGAGCTCTAACATCTAGTCATAAAATGCCATCAATTTAAGCTCTGCAGTTCCAGTCGTACTTTTGGGACGGCAGACAGGGGTTCAGACTGTATAAATCTCAGATGTTGACTGGCTGCAGTGACAAGCCCATCAGTGATGATCCAGTGAACAGTGTCCTGCAGTACAAAAGGCCATCGTTGGTGAAGACATCTCAAACCAACAACATATTTCACAACGTGTCCCACAAATCAGATTTTATTACGTGCATTTCTGGTTTATTTCTGGCCACTGAGGTGCATCAGCACGGCCAAAGTCAGTGATATCTCTGACACTATGACATATTTTGCCAAACAGAAAATGGACCAGATAAGAAAAGCAGACGTTGAATCAAAGAACGCATCCAGTGAAGTATTTCAGCATTTTTTTGATAATGTATGAATGTTCTCAGTGTTTCTTCACAAAAATCTTCTGATGTGGTCCCAGATTGATGCTGTTGCCACACACCCTTTTGCCCAGCAAACTGAGGTGATCTGAATTACCTGAAGAAAAACAAAAAGGCAGAGTAGCTCCTTTTCTTTTGTACACGGCTGTTTTAAGATCTTTGTGTCTGATAAACGCTGGAGCTTGCAAACACCTCTGCTGCATATGTAAAGTAAGAGATAAAATCTCCGTGGCTTTGTCTTTGTGATGGTAAAACGTGCAAGCACAAAGTGAGCGTGCAGCCGTGGCGCGCACGCGTGTGAGTGTACGTGTGCATGTGAATGGGTGGGTGGGTGAGGGGGGTGATCTGGGTGGTTGCTGCAATGTCATCTATTTAAGTTGTGCACGTTCCCCATCAACCTGTTCTGAAGTGCAAAGCTTGGCACCATTTCAGCATCAAACATATTGCAATGTTGTGTTCATTCAGGCAATTAGAACAACAAAGTGTGAGTCAAATGTCAATGATCAAGGCATGGTTCATTTGCCAAAAGGTCAGACTGTGTCTCATCAGCGTCACATTAAGGATCAGGTCGGACACAGTCCCTTTTAATTGTAGCTGCTGCACCTCCCTGAGAGACATTAGTTGATTATTTCATAAATAATTAATGTGTTGTGATTGCTGCCAAAAAGCACGCACCTTCCCATAGCTCCGTGTCAAATAAATGTAGCTGCGGGGTTAACTGTTAATTTAAAGTTCAGGTGACAAACACTTTGCTGAAATAAATGATTCTGCTTTAGTTTGAGAGAGCGAGGGGCAAGCGAAGAGTGCCACCGTCTTATCATCAAGCACGCGTCCAGGCAAACAGCAATGCAATCCGCAGTCATAACCCACAGATATAGGAAATAACGACAAACCTAATCATGAATATGAGAAGAGAAAAACGCATTGCTCCAGTCAAGACTAGGTTAGGTTTAAATAATTAGTTTGCAAGGGCGAATTCCGCTCGTGCGCGCTGACACAGCCGTGCGTAAAAATGTGACAGATTCATGTAAATCTATTTAAAAATGTTACAAACATGCATTTCAGACAGAAAAAAAACAAACTGTGTTGTAATCACCATGAGGGGAAATCACACGCTCTCCAAATCTTTTATGATGTGATGGTGTGTTTTTGTAAAACTGAAACTCACGCTGCTGTTGTGTCCGGACCAGTGCACCATCGCCTGGTTGTGTGCCGAGTCTCCCGACAGAGCAAAAGTGGATGTGTCTAGGTGCGGCTCACTTTGCCTCGGGTTAGACCCTCGGGCTTCCTCCCCAGAGCGCCGGTACTCGGCTCTGGAGTTGGAAACGCCGTGGACGGTCTCCACAAACCTGTCTCCACTTAAACTCCTATCCACATTTTCGGTGTATGTCGCCCCCACGCTCCTCTTCGCCTTCTTTCTTGCATAAGGACAATTGTTTTCGCGTCGCTTTTGGTTGTCCTCTGAGATGTTATCATACTTTTTACCAGGTATTTTGAGGCGCTTTTGATAGTCTGGTGCCGTTTTCACGCCGATCGGTGCCAATTCGTGTCCAAGTCCACTCAGTGTGTCATTTCCCACTTGATTGCCATCGTTCGGGCTCAAAACACCGGCTGGTTCTGTTTCTAAAGCGCGTAAAACTTTTGTGCCATTGTCGACTGCGAGTGAGACTTTTGATTTTCGGGTTACGCGTGCCTCCAGCGGCGTTACCTCCAGGCGATAGTATCTGTCGTTTCTTCCGAGAGAACTTATTTCCGCCTGAGCCACAAACTTGGTGTGGAAGGAGTACAGCAAAATGAAAGCCAAAAGAGAAAAACTCCAAAATGACCACAGTCCCATTGTGTTGCTCCAAACTGATAGTCTACCAGTAGGAAGAGAGGGGAAAAAAGATGAGGAAGAGCTATACAACTTGTAAAATATTCAAGGTATCATCTTTACGAGCAAGAAGCCATTCAGCAGACCCGCTCACGTCCAGGAATTTGTCAAAGTGAGGGACCAGTTGGGGAGGCGCTGCGCATCAGGCAAACGCGCCGACGGAGAGTGACTGCAGGAATGGCTCGAGCTCATTGTTCATGATCATGTTTGGGAAGGAAAAAAAACAGAACACGAGTTTAAAATGCCGAAATCAGTTTTGAAACTGTTCCACGCTTTTATTTTCCGTCTGGGAAGGCAGAGTTTTTATTCAGTTCCGTCTCAGGCTATTTGTGTAAACCTATAAAAGTTATCAAAAACATCACTTGATTGACTCGGAACGGCTGACAGCAAAAGTAATTTGCGCTTTTGCGGAACAGTGTTGCGTGCACGCCGTGGCAACATTTTTGCATCTGACACAACGAGGGAAAAAAAACTATAAAAACCCCCCCATCATTTGCTTGCATCAATCAACACCGGATTCACCTGTCAACTGTGTGCACGCGCGTGCGCACGTGTGCGAGTACATTTTGGGGAAATTCAGTTGGACTTCCTGATAAAGACGTATTACTGATATCGTTTTGATGTGCGGGGATGCAGAGGTGCAGTCTTCCTCCCACTGTGACTGTATTTCTGGTGTCAGTGTAAGACCTTTTTTTCTTAATTAGGCCACTAATACAGTGAGCCTCAGGCCTTCTGCTGCAAACAAGAGGGGCTTTGAAGTCACACTATGATATGTTCACTGTCATCTTCTTGACTCCTGGTGCCACGCACGCAACAAGCCTCCAACAACTCTGTTTGAAAATATTATTCATCCATTTTTACAGTGTGCATTTGAAAAATGGGGCTTCCTCCAAATCAATATGCTATTCGAAAGGTATTAGTTTCAATTAGTGGGAACCAAATGAATCCTGAGAGGCAATTCCTACTTCCTGCTGACAGAGCTCTTTGTCAGTAGTTGCAGAAATTGCACGTCAATCCTGTTTTTAAAAAGAAAACGCCTTATGTTTTTTGACTTGGAAAACGTATTATGATGTCTGGTGATAAGGAGCTAAAACACACTTTAGATACGTTTCCATCAGCTGCCAGACAGCTGCCCAAGGGAAAACCATATAAAAGGAAATGAAGGATTTCCATCTTCAAGGACGACAAGCACATCTCTGGATCTCAAGAACAGGACGGAGAACGTACCGTGATATACCCTTGCAATGTGAGGGCAGATTATACATATACTTTGAGATAAAGTTGGAGCAATTACTGCTTTCTGTCAAGGTTAAACCAATCCATGACCTGAAGACACTCTGCACAAACCTCCACACTTGCGTGGATGTCTCCAAATGTCCTGACTATTAATTATGCCACAAACTGTGGAAGTGAACAGAGGAATATTCGTATGCCTCCTACTGTCCTGTCTTGCTCTTCACCTGGTGGTGACCACAGCATCTAAAAAAACCCCACATGAAACCCCATCAAATGCACTTCCAGAATTCATATTTAGGGCTGTAGCTTGTTAACTGTGCTGCAGACGAACTCCCCAC
>JBCAUF010000044.1:15112694-15127894 GCA_038406115.1 Haemulon aurolineatum | reverse complement strand
ACAGACTGAATGGATTTTTTTCGTTCTTTTTGCTATTTGCCTTGTGTAGATCCGATCACAGGTCAATAGTCACCTTACAAATGATGAAAGAAATAATTACAAACCTCCCAAATCGTAGACAACAGCTTTAAGTTGCAAGAACGTTTTTTGAACGTTGCAACACATCGTAGTATACTAGTATAAACGGCAATTTTTCCTGACATAATGAGAAGGTTATTTTAATGTGCCAGGAACGTTGTCAGTAGGTCAATTGAACGTTTTAAGAAGGTTACCAGAACGTTTTCCGTAAAACATTCCCTGCATTTTAAAACGGCTAGTTTTCTTGACATAAACAGAAGGTCGTTGTGGGAAGGTTAGTCAAAGTACAATCAAACGGAAACCTTAGGGGAACGTTCTAAAAATTACTCCAAACAAACGTTACAAGCATCTGGCATTGTAACGTTTTGGGAATGTTACAGTAAACACAAACATTTATACAATGTTCTAAAAATGTTCTCTAGGGAACATTCAGTAGAGAACTTTTTGATGTGCATCTTTCTGTTTTTGAGCTTGTTGTTTTCTTGATAATGTGAACATGGTTTTGGCAGATAGATGAGGAAATACAATATGCTGTTGTGTGGTGATGTTCACCTGCTGTACAGTAACATGCTTTGAAAAGAATGGCATGCAAGACTGTCTAACATAATGAAATGTCAGTCCTCATGAAAGACTTCACGGCCACAACAAAGGCTCCACAGGATACTCTTTCTTGTCCAAAAGGTAGTGAAGTCTGGACTCTGCGGTACTCTGGACACTTATGACAACAGGAGCACTGAGCCTTTGCAATCTAACTACATCCATCTCTTCTCCATGGACAGTAATACACAGCAAGTTTTCTAGAGAGCAAGTCTTTGTCTGTAACTAAACAGTAAAATTTGGTTTTATTATTGTTCCCTTCTGCCTCTTTTTCTGTTTACTTAAACTGAACAAAAAGGTTGCACATGGTGATGTTTACTTAGCAACAAAATATCTAATGACTGTGTGTAATCTGGAAGGCATAGCTTGTAGTGATGAACCAACAGATAATTATCACCCTACTCCATATCTCCCCTCAGCTTTATTGAGAGCTCTGAGCACTTTTGGTTCTTTGTTTAGGTTTTACAGCGCACTACTTTAATGTTTTGGTTCACCCTCACTGCTCTCATCACCCCTGTTTTCAGTAGCTGCAGGTAGCTGTTTTCAGCAAAGACTGACTGTACACTGCCTGCCCAGCTCTGAGCAGCTGACAAACAAAGTTTGTCACTAGCTGGTGAACATAGTGGGGCATTTAGCAGCTAAAGAGCCAGATATTTCCCCCAGGAGTTGCAGGGGAGCAAGAAAGAACTAAAAACAGAGTGAATATTGGACTTGCAGCCATCAGGTCGCCTGAGATATGACTTCAAATAACTTCAAATTTCAAGTTTCTCTGTCTGTTGGATGGGTAAATACGCACTAGTTTGTCAATATGTGCGCCTTTATGAACTGGTAATATATAAATGTTGTGTTTACTTCACACTGCTCCTGGGTGGCCATAATAAAAGTAATGCAGGTTTAAAAATCCCCCCCTGAGATGGAAATACAGACTCTTCAAATTAATGTGCACTTCATTTATATGATTGATTGTAGAGCTGTAGTACATAAAGATCATAATCAAAGTCAGTGATTTTATGTAAAAAATGACTACTAAAAGTGTAGCATGCTACCTGATCTACATGAACACAACCTGCTACTCTGCAAGTGGGTTCAGTCCTAAGAAACATGTTCCTGTCAAAAAGGTGTAATGCCACTTTTAGCAGACTTGCACCTAAAGAAAGTGCACTGGGTTTGCACTACCATCAAGTGAAATTAGAAATGTCTTACTTGAGTTCTTATTTGCAAAATAGAAATGTTTTGTTTATTTGCTTATATATTGTCATCGTTATTTAACAGTCCTATGGCAAGTGATTGTCCTGGGAATCATAAGCTACAGTTGAATAGTATGTTTCTCAAAACTTAAAGCTATGGTGTAATGAGGTGTAAAGAGTTGAAAACCAAAAATCTTTTCTTTAAAGTATGGCGCAATGATTATTTCTTTGCAATAATTGCAAAAAAAGTAATCAGTTTCTACAAAAATTCTGAAATGTTTTCTTGTCTTGCACATAAATCTTTGATTCACTCTTTGTTAATTATCAAACTGACACTATAAAGTGAAATTGAAAATGTAATACATCCAGTCAGCTCAAAGTGATTAAAATGTTGGTGTAGCTTCAATTAATCATTTTCTTTATCTTTGATGTTGAAGTGAATCCATCCTTCACATTATTTTGTAACCATGGACACTTGAGCATGTGTCTCTAGTGAATAAAGCCTGCCCAGGCCCGAAGCTTATCTGGATGCACAATGTGCCTCCATTCCTCTAAGATTTTCAAATGGGAAGTCATTACGTTTGACGAGAAAATATCACTATCATTTCCCTTTCAAAGCAGTCCCTCAAACACAAAACAAACGTCACAATATACATGGCATCACAGGAAGAGAAGATTATGTTGACAAGTCTTGTATAGATGTGTGCCCTGGCAGACATTATGCTCTTTATTCGCTATCTCTCAAGACATTAGAAACACTTAGTCCAGAGTGCTGGCCGGATCTATGCTGATGCATGTTTTAAAAGTCTCCGCCAGAATCGGGTCCAATTTTCATTTCAAATTAAGTGATTGCCAATTTGAGGATACACATGTAAACAACATTATCTTTGTTTTTTGAAGTGCATGTGACCATTAATTCTGCATCATCCCCCCATCATGTAGTGTATGTGATGTTAGATTTGTGAGATGAATCGTGCATAAAACTCTCCCACGCTTTTCAAGAGGGAGGGAGGAGGGGTGGGTTTGTACCGGGCAGATCCCGCATTGCCTCTGTTTAATGTCATGTAAAGTACATCCATCTGAGTGGAAGCAAGTAATCTACTACTACAAGAAGCGCCTCTGGCAGCAGACCACTCTCGTGGTAACAGATAGCACCGGGGTGTTCAATCAGCAGTCAGGAGTGTAACAAGAGTGAAATCCTTTCCTGTGGTGTCTAATAGCATAAGTTCCTCCATCACCAACATGGGAGGGAGTTGGGGGGCAAAGGTGATTCTGCCTCTCGTGATATCAGAGCCACGGCGACAGATCTTCAGCAGGTGTGTGTGCAGAATACAAAAATAGCCTGGGTTTAATGACTGTGGCACGCTTCCAAAAAAGTGTCCCTCTCTGTGTCTATGAACTGTGAAAGTCTATCTGACTGGGGCGGAGGAGCTCTCTCCTGCACCCCCAGTCAATTTGTGTCTCGAGTCAGGGCCTTTACAGATCAAGCTGTTTGATCCGGCTCCGTTGGCACTGGCGTCTGCTCCCGCGCTTTGCTGCAGAGTCCATGAGCAGCTCTGGCCTATTGACCGAGGCAGCTGTGTCACCCGCACCAGCCGATGCCGCAGAATTTCCATTCAGGTCATCTCAGTGTTTGGGGAGGAAAAAAAAAACCTTCAGCTCTGGAAATAAGAACATGTCAACATTGATTCATGTCAAAAAACGATTGTATCCTTGTCCCTGATGAGTGTGTATGTTTGTGAGACGAGTGTGTGTTTCTCGCTTAAATTGTCCCTTGTGTTGATTTTACCTCTGCTCTCATACAACAAAAGCAGAGCATTACACTGTGCCACTTGAACTAAAACTCACGCTAAATTTCTTGGTGAGCATAGAAAAATATGCATATAATGTTAGTGAAAACTGGATTCCCCCCCCGCCCTCAGATCAGTAACCTGAAAGCAGCAAACTACATTTTACATTTTATATACTGAATGAAGTAGTGAGGTACTTTACTTTCGACTCGAGAGAGATGCTGATTCAGTTTCTCTGTTACTGATATAAATAGTGCAGCCAAAATAAAACACCTGTCAGTCACTTTAATCAAGTCACATTGCTTTCATATTGCCATTTGATACATTGTTATAATAAAAACACTCATTATAGCCTTAAACTCTGACATAAAAATACAAAAGAAAAGAGAATCTGTGGATACAAATCCTTACAGGAGCAGACCAAAATTAGAAATGAAGGAAATTGAATTTCTGAGAACGATTCTTTTACAAATTGAGGGACATCTTGATGTGGCTTAACGGCAAGCCAACAAAGTGTTGACGGCAGATTGAAAATTTGACAAAGGCGTGTTTGACAAGGGATAATGAGAGATTTCAGCGTAATGTGCTTGGATCAATATGAATGACACTGTTTAAACACTGAAACAAACAGTGTTTAATATTGAAGCAAAAAAATCTCAAGCAGTCTGAGATGAGAATGATGACTTTATCTGGTCAAATAAGACAAAAGTAAGGACCGTAAGATGAACAAATTCGACAAAAACCTTCAGTACAGCTTGGATCAGACGTGGACTTGGGACTGGAGATGACATGCTGATCATGATTCATAATGGTAAGAAAAAAATACTTATATTATGATCGCTGTAGTCATTATAGTGTAATTATAGTAATTGCATGTCGTGCGCCTTGCATTATTTCAATTTTGCACTACAGTGAGCCACTGTTGTTTTTAGGCTCCTAATTGCTCTTGTAACAATACAATGTTCCAGTGGGTACTGCTGTAGAACACGCACACTCTCAAGACGACAAGTGGTGATAAATACAAGTAATTGTCTTTCAAACACATGAGTAGCAGTCCCACCGTAAGGACCAAGCGAAATGAGCTTCAGAGGGCTGAAACCATTTTGATGTTGGCAGAGAAAAGGAAGAGAGAAACACGAGCTGGAGAGGAAAAGAGAGAGTTTGTGTTTGGATGTATTTTTATGTTGGTGGGATACATCACAGGAGGCCTTGGCATACATTGAACTTAACATGAATGCCAGATGATCAAAAGGATGAAAGCTAAAGTGAATGCTACTGTGCTTTAATACACCGTTTGAACATTCACAGCATTTCCAATGAGCTAGCATCTTCTTTGGTCGGCCTATGCTTTGAATCAGCAGACTATGACCTGACAAGTATATTGTGACACTATTCATGATTTTTACAAAAGATCTCAGATACTTAAGAATGGGAAAATGGAAAAGTCGTCTGTGCTACACATAATGCAGTGGGTAAAGGCAGAAAACAGATCTCCACTCAGCTCTTTTCAATGTCTTTTTTTTTTTGTTTGAAACATCCGACATGTACATTAAACACACCTTTTGTCATTCCCTAACTGTAACTGAGAGTTTTTATACTTAAACCTAACCAACCTTCAGTTAAACCAATGCAAGGCCAAAAACTTTATATATATATATGTTGATTTTGAGGACATAAACCAACAACATATTTTGTCTCATAATTTGTGGACTTGCTGACATAAAAAGCCAGTTCACCCATATTACAAAAAACAAACACATGAAAACCATACTTTCCCGAGCTAGACTGATGAGAGGCCAATATATTGTTTGTTGTTGTTGTTGTTGTTTTTGTTTTTCTTTACAGATCTAGATCAACAAAGAGTTGTACAACAGAAATGCTAGATACGTTTCAGAGAACACTTTTAGTTTTCAACAAATGGCTTGACTATATTGATGCTATTGAATAACCATTCACCTTGGTTGGTCTGTCTCAAAACAACTGTCCGGTGACCATTTGGCCACTGAGACAGGTTTTGTTGGAAATCTGCAAAAAGGATAATAAAGATAAGTGAAAAAAGTAGATCACAATTTATTCATATACGTATACATGTCATACATTGGACCCTCTATACCATCGTCAAGAGTGTTACATGTATAAACATTTCTTACATCAGTATTTCATCAGTTATCTGAAACAGACAATGCTCCACCCACTCTGTGTGCACAGGTGTGAAACAATTATTCTCCAGTCTCAGAGTAAGTGACAGTGACATGTCACATTGTATTCTACATGTAAGACAAAGAAAAAGAAGAAAAGAAAAACAGGGTAAAAAGAAACTTTGGTAATTAAGTCAATTTACAAGAACATTAGCAAGAAACTGCACACCTATATGAATGAAATCAGTGCATCATTCAAAGTTGTGTAATCATATGAACTTCTTATATCTTGAGTGAACCATATTTAGGTCTAAAAACTAAGAATTACATCAATCCAACTCTCTCTGGGAGAGTCACTTTTGTGCCCTCTAATCTGAATGTTGAGATGTTAGGTTTGAAGTCTTCTGTTCTGCTCTTGGGTAATCTCTTATCAATTTTCCTCATAGATCTCCTGTGTTTACTTATTCTCTGCTTCAGTGAAAGAGATCTCCACAGCACTGTATCAGTGTTGGAGAAAGGCTGGACCCATTATCATTCTGGTATATGGGAGAAAATGTTCTGCTTGTTTGTATTTCTTTAAAGCAATCACGGTCATCTTGAGTGCTGCAAAGCCTAGGATGCAACAACAATGCCCCTGCAAAATAAGTCGCTAAAGAAAACATCACATGAGACACAAGCGAGTGAAAGACGTATGTCTACTGTGTGATCACTATGAATGAAAATATGTGACATTTTCAGCATGTAGGTTTCTATCTCAGAGGTAGTTTTTTCACATAGAAAACTGCTGGTTGAAAATGCTTATATACAGAGAGTCGTTACCTATCTCAGAGATCTCATTGATGACGAGTCTCTAACACAAGATGCTAGTGAGTTTGAGAGTGGTAGTGAAACAGCCACCAAAGAGTCTACTGCCAAGATAGTTGGATGTGTGAAATACCGCCTTTGCAATAATGCCAATTGATGCAAAGTCTGTTGTATCTAGATAATAAAAACAATTTAAACTTTTAATTTTCCAGCCTGACAAATGGTCTTGAACAGTGTTACTAAATGTACATGTAAAGGGAGTAGCAGAGTTTGCATTAGTGTGTGGGTCCCTTAACTTAAGTGTCCTGTCAGGACCAGAGTTCACAGTCCTGACGGCTCAGTTACTCTGGAGGTGTTATTCTTTAATGCTGCACGCACCATAAAGTCAAGTAAAGTCAATTTTATGAATATAGCCCAAAAGCACACATCACAAATTTGTCTCAAAGGGCTTTACAACCCGTACATCATACAATACTAGACTCTTACAAGGGAAACTGCATTCACCTCAATTGGGGTTGAGCCAAAAATAGAAAGACATAGATTGAAATCTGAAATAGCTAATTAGAACCATAACTATCTGCATGAACACTGCGAGAGGTGAGTGGAAAAATATTATTTTGTAATTTGGATTAACCATTTAATATAAATTAACCATGTATCAAAGGTAATGAAGCCTTTAGGTAATTGAGAGCCATTATTCTATTCGTAATATCAGTCTGTAAGAGCGCTGGCTCATATTTGTGCATGTTCAAGGTGTCAAGTGTGCACATGATCTGTCTCAGCTCTCCATATACAATACCACCAAATCATGCATGCGGAAATAGGCCTACAGTAGGCTACACTACGAGTAGATATCAGGAGAATGAAATTGTATAAGAAATAGAGGCAATAGTCATCTGCCCAGAGATTGCAGGGCAGACTGACATTTTGATTTCTTTCCTGCAAGTTTGATGTTAATGATTTGGCTTTGGATGGGGGACCTTCATAGAGTCTGAGCCATATGAGTGCAATTTCCGTCCTGGGGATGAAAGCGCATCGATTGCCCTCTGATGGTTTTTATGGGGGGCTGCTTTCATCCAGACTGAGACATTATTGAACTGCGTTCACCATTAATGCAGAGCTGATTCTGTGTAACTGTATCAACAGGAGTCCAGCAAACATTCAATATGCTACACTTGTATGATGTAGCTACTATATGACTGTATATGGACCTTACTAGTTTTGAGTGAATATGATAATATTAAAGTGAAGTGGGATCATTTTATTTTCTTACAATGGAGCACAGACCTCATATGATCCAGTGAATAAAGACAGGAAGTCAGCACGCCAGCCACCCATGGTAGGCATAAAAATGGGCTTTTTATTCTCTGTAATTGATTAATATTGCAATTAGACTTTGCAATCGGCAAACCCTTCTGCATTCACATTAGGGATTTTTATCCCTGCTGGTGTGCAGTGGGGAGGATGCTGTTGGAAGCCTTTCTGCCTTTATGAATCCCTCTCCCAGTGTCTGGTTGGATTAAGGAATCATCCACAGCTGTCTCTGCTGCGCTGATGGGGTTTATGCTCGGGTTAAATGCTGAAATGTGCTCAAGTGATCCCCTTATAGTCCAAACCTTACTGAATTGACCCACAAAGACACGGCAGAATGCAACTGTCTAAATGAATACGTCTAGACAAAAGCTACTTGTGAAGACGTCACACACATGCAGTAAAGCTGTCTGTGTTTTGTTTGCATTGTCACAGCAGCTACTGAACAGATTCTTGAGTTACGTGCATCTAAAACAGACAGATAACATTTCGAAAGTTTCACATGTTCACATGTTGCACATACTTTTTCCATTCATTTTTGATGTAGTCTGCATACCAGTGATACTCCACAGGGCATGCTTTACCTCTAATATGATGTGACATGGTGGAGTCCAAGATACCTCATTAAAATCATCACATATCTGTCCATAAATGCAAGAAAATAAGATTCACAGAGGAGTTGTGGCTTTTATAGAGTTGGTATAAGCTATGATGACAGGACAAAGATGGTGAAACGCTTCTCTGATTAACTCTTAGCTGTCTGTGTGAGAATCAATTTGCAAAGCATGGCTAAATGCGCGTTTCTGCTTCTGAAAGCATGAGCAAACATTCAATTTATTCAATCAATCTCACTGCTCAGCTGAAGCGAACGGCTGAGTAATCACTAACGTCCTTAATAACCTTTCATTTGTATCTTTAGGCTGAAAATTCCCAGTTTGACTACAATCTAAACCAGTAATGGGAACACCTGGTGATATTTAGTATCCAACACAAGACTGCAGAGTCTGCATATTTGCCTGGAGGGGAGGCATTGACCTCTGCTCTTTTTACTTAAATTACTGTCCAAATATAAATATGGAACATAGAGGACTCACCTTTGCACTCTAAATCAGCACAGCATGAGGTGCACTGCAGGGCAGGGGTGAATTTAGAAGTCAGATATGCATTACTGTGGTATAAACATAAAGCTGTGTGCATGTCAAGAGGTCCAATTAAGTTCTTCATTACAATATTTGACTGTATGCAAAATGGGCACAGCTGATCCAGAAAGTGCGACTTTCTCCTAAATAATGAACAGGAATAAGAGGTTAGCTCTGCCCACAAACACTGCGGCACATTATCCCCGATGCTGCATCCCCCTTGTTGATCTGAGATCTGCTTATCCCTTCTCTCCTGCACCTAATGGTCTGGAGTTAAGGAAGCACGACTGATTGTTGGTCCAACCTGAACAACATGTTACACAAAAGCCAGCACACCCACAGGACACTTGCATCTCATCCAATCCAATTTGCAGTTTTGTTCATTCGCCTGCTCACTCTTCTCTTTTTGTTTCTCTTTTTCTCTCTCAACTAAGACCCACAATCCCTTCAGATCTCAAGAGGCTTAATCAGTGTCTGTGTCAGACTACTTCACGGCAGCCTTTGGCCACAGCGGATATTATCCATCTTTTCCTTCTAACAAATCTGTCAATCCACTCAACGGGAAATGAAACTTCTCCTTTCGCAGACAAGCAAACTGTTTGTCTGCAGCAACACATTGGCAACAAAAATGAGAGAGCGGAGCAACATGAATTCAACATTTAATACACAATAAGCGGAGCTCAGAGGTGATGTGCAAGTGGCACAGCCTTCACGAAAAGGAATATCAGGAATAAAATATTGGTCTCAAATCCACAGTGTATGCAAAGGGGTAACCAACCAAGGGAAAGCTTGCTTTGATTTGACTCAATTTGCATAAACCCTCCCAACTATGCTTTTAATAAGTGATCTTCACCCAGGGAGTTGCCGGTGCATAGCAGATTAGCATATTCCAGACTACAT
The DNA here is from genome assembly GCA_038406115.1 of Haemulon aurolineatum. NCBI lineage: Eukaryota > Metazoa > Chordata > Actinopteri > Lutjaniformes > Haemulidae > Haemulon > Haemulon aurolineatum. The sequence continues at coordinate 15,117,950 of JBCAUF010000044.1, read as the reverse complement.
AACCACCGGTTGGTTTAGAAAAAAATAAATAAATAAAAAGAGAGACAGAGAGAGAGAAAGAAAAAAGGAAAGAGAAAAGAAGTGGTACGAGGGCAAATTGGAGGAATAGCAGGGGAGAGTGAAGGGAAAATGTACCAACAGGCCTGTTTGTTTTGAATTTCATTTTCAGTAACACAGCAACAAACAACCACTGCTACAGAATAACCACCCCTTATGACTCCCCTGCTAATTTACTAATGGCTGGACTGTTTCATAGTGCCCCCTAGTGGTTTAGAGTCGCCTATTTCTGTGATGCCAGGGGGGGATTGGTTGATCAGGAGACCAATTGTATGCAACAGCATAGTAAGACCAGCCGAGACTATTAGCTGCCGAAGGCAGAGATTGACTGCAGAGAAGGATATGAGGAAAACATACTGCCAAGATGCAACCTGACATTAAGATGAGATTTTATTCCTTTTAAGAGCAGAGGGTCTCTGTAGACTATAAAATGTCTTACAAATGCTGCAATATTTGAAAAAGACACTGAATTAGTCTGTTGCATGTATGATGTATGAGACATGTGCCTAAAGAGGACCTTTGAGGCAGGAGGCTCCTACGTGATCATTTTCTTTACACACTAGAGGGGGCTAGATCATTGGGAGGAAGTTACAATAAATACAAGCTGATTATGATTACAGAGAAAGCTCTAGTCATGCATTTCGCCACATTTTTTGCATCTATAGTGAGACTATAATGGGATTTGTAATTTCTCTTGGTCACATGCAACAGATAAACAGCTACATCAGTGTCAGCTGAATCAGATATTACCAGTTGGGTCAAGTTAATCCCCCTCCCATCATATTACCCTTGAGAAATGAACTGACTTTGACTGGAGGATGAAATAATGGCAAAATAAAAGATGTAGCACAGTGGGTGCACACTTCAGTGCCCAGGATAAGCTGGAAAGCTGGTTCATTTGCTGCAACTTTAATTTGCATGTATTTGAAAAGACAGGAACTAATTGGTATTAGATAGTTGTGTGTTGATAGAGAAGAACTGTCAGAGTATTGGCAGGGACTGGAACACAGGGTCCATTGTTTAATTGCCTTCCAGAGGGAGCAAAATCTCATTAATTGACAGAGCGAAATTCCGGTTAATAATAAAATCCACCTTGCAAACGACACAATTTTCAGATTCTGAATGCGTATTTTTTGAAAGATTCAAAATGACGATTCAATTCCAGCATGAGAAACTGTAATCATGCTTATTGTGATGTGTTTACTCAGCTCACGTCATTATGTGTCGCAGTTTCTTTCACGGATGTGAGTCCTCTGTGCCTGTGAACAACACACACACACTCACACACAGCAGTCATGAATTATTCTATACCCACACTCTCAGCAATATCTTAACCCTAAAGTGACTGTTTAAGCCGAGGAAATATCACAGCTTTCAGACAGTTTTCAGGTGCAGAAAAAGAATATTTTAAACTCTATCTTTATGTTCAGTTGTCCCTGACTGTCATACTCACTGATAGCATAAGACTACATCTGCATCTATGAGGTCTTGCAAAAGGTGATACAACCGTTAATGTTTTCATTTATGCTATTGTAAAACATATTCATGATAATTAATGTTTCTCCCTTTTTACTGGTTTTGGATCGCTGTAATTCTTGTGTTTTACCGTCACACTATCACAGCATTTTGTGAAATAGTTACAAAATTTAATCTAGAGAGTACATGCACATGAACTTTCCGTTTTGATTTTTTGTTTTTCATTACACTCAGCGCAACGTCCAAATGAAAAATTCATGTGGCTTTACAAACTGCTATGATACAAGTTGGTTTCACAGACCTTGATGAGAATAAAATACAGTATAAAACGTCTATTATTCCAAAGTCTACAAATATCTCTCTTTGAAAAAAGGTTCTATAAACACATTCATTGTGCTGGTTTCCATGAAATACATCAAAATATGCATTTCAATGCAAGACATATCGAAATGGCCCTCCCATTCTTACTGTAAAGCCTTGAGGGCAACTTAATAGACAGTTTACACAGATAAAAATGGGTGGACATTTAAATCATAATGCCAGTGAAAAAGAATAAAGATAGTGTCTCTCAAGGTTTCCATGTACTGCATAGATCTGAGGGTTTCGGTCAGCAGTAAACTATGAGCTTCCAAGGCCATCGGGCCAATTCTGACCAGTTTCCTTGACAACAGAGTGCAACATCTCAGCCATTTTCTTATCTGTGTCCTTGGTGATTAGGTCCAACTCTTATTACTGTGGTTTATGTGGAACAAGATTCAAAAAAGGAAAAAAAAAAAATCATTGCCTAAAATTGGTCTCATTTGCTTTCAGCTTGAAAGATAGAGACAATATTGTGTTTGCGTTTTTTCCACTGACCTTCGTTGTGCCTGTTTTGGGGCTGCATCCTGGATCCACTGTTTCAAACAGATGCCTGCTGTTGATTTTGATTTATTTACCCCTCCTCCATCCGCATGCTCTAAAAGTGTCTACAGGGCCTGTGCTGGGGGGAGGAGGGTGGGTGGGTGTGTGCGTGGGTTTGCATGTGTGGAGATGATGTCAGCTTTACAGAGTGAGTAAAGACAGATGTGCTGAAGACAGACTGTCATGAGTACTGACACAGTCAAGGGAAACACTGTGCTGTGCTGCACAAAAGACTACTCAGTTTGCATTTAGACAGTAACCCTTTAAATTATCACCAAGATTCATAATGTGGAGGTTTTTTGCCATTTTCTGTCATTGACAGTGGTGTCAAATTACCATAAAATCATTCACATTGTCATTGCCTTCTAAAATCACTTTCAGAAAGAAATTATCTGCAGTTTGGGGATTTAGAAAGAGACAAAATCTCATTCTTCTTCCTGCAAAGAAAATGTTGAAGCAAGGAGCCATAAAAAGTAAAAGTAAAAAGTAAAGAAAACAACAAAAAAAACACACCTCTGCTCAATTCAGTTGCATCAATGCACTCCCTCTACAGCCTTCCTTGATCGGGAATGACCATTATCTTATGGTGCTAATGTGACTTATATAAATCATTCAGTTCTGGATTTAAAGCCCCTGAAAACATGGTGACAAATCTTAAAATATTTATCCATAATATTAAAAATGTATGAATTGATAAAAAAAAAAAGCTTAAAAAATGGCAAATTTGTACACATAGACATGATAGATACTTTTTAAGATTCAGTGTGACTTACACTTAATGTGAATATAATTGGCATCCAGCGTCTAACAGATAAAAAATATGAAATAAAAAGAATACTCAGGAATACTTTTTATGGTGTCATTTGGCCAAAACGTAAACATAATAGTATAGGCTCGACTAAAAGGCAACATGACATTTCCTGGTCTATGTTAACAGTAGGTTAATGTCCATCTCAGGTGGGAAGGCAGAGCTTAGGCAGCGGTCGTGACCTCCTCACAGAGCAGCTGATTCTTTTAATGTTTGTCTGATTCATTCTTAGCACAGAGCATGTTGTGATGAGTTGCCAGATGGCACTCAGACACTCTGCAATATAGAAGAGCCTCATTCGTGAAAGCCAAGCAGCCCACACTGGTATTCATATTTCATCCAGCTTTTGGCCTGTCTTCTCATGAGACGGGCATTGATCTGCAAAGCCCACCCTGATAGCAGAAACCTAATGACTGGCTGAAGTACAGCCGTGTGGAGATAACTCGATAAGAGGAAAAATGTAATCGGGGTCACAGGAGACTTTGTATGAGGTTAATGTTTTGCAGCACTGTCATTTTTGGATAAAGACCAGATGTGAATAAACATATACATATTACTGGTTTACTGGCAGGATGAATTTACAACAAATTTCCAAGTAAATACATGCAAAGGCAGAGCCCACTGGCATGTGTTCATGAGCGTACAGGCACACACACGTTGCACACACTCATGAGAGCCATCATGGTGAGTGACAGCTTATACATTGGGTGTCTTTGAATGGGCGCCACGGAGTGACAGTACGTAACTCCCATTGCTCAGCCAAGTATAAAGAGATTTGATGGAGCATCTGTTTGGAGAGCACAGAAACAACAGGCGGAACAAGAGTGGAAATCTGGACCAGACAGTCTGCACATCGTCACGCAGCTTCAAATTATAACCCGTAATAGACACAACAATGGAAAATCACATTCACACAAACAGGAAGACTTATAGAATTAAAATCAACACATCGTGCGATGTGAATATGTTTTCTTAATACATCTTATATTATTAACTAACACTGAAATGATTTGCAACAGCTGTTAACAGGGCTCTGGGTGTGTGTGCTAGGCTGTGTGCCAAGAAAAGAGGAAGAGGATGGTAAAGAAATGTGAAGTCATTTGTATCTGGAGGAGCCGAGCTGCCATTCAGCTGTAACATGGCCTTCACCTTGTTGTCAGCTTAATATGATTGTGAGTCACAGCCAATGACAGAGCATCTGTTTGTGACACAGAGGAATCAATACTCTGGAGTGAAGCGTCGTTTATCTTGTTACGGGCCGTCTTTGAAAATAAAAGCACTGGTTCATCCTGGATGTGGGGACTGGTACAAAGAATGAAGGTTAGCTCTATCTTAAGTTATGGACTGATATTTAAAGGGACAGTTCACACAAAAATGGAAATTCAGTCATACTCACCCCCATGATGATATAAAGTCTTCAGAGCAAAACAACATTACAGCAGCCCCCTAAACAACTGAAAAACTTGTTTTAAAATAATATATGTGTGTGTGTGTGTGTGTGTGTGTGTGTGTGTGTGTGTGTGTGTGTGTATGTATACAGTTTGTGTATATATTGCTGATAATTCTTGTGTTCTATTGCTTCTAATGCAGGACTTTTAATCGTAATGTACTTTCTTCGGTTACGCCTTTCACTTCTGATTACCAGTAAACATTAAACTTTTACCCAGTAAAAGTACAGAAGTATTATCAACGATTTTAGGGCTCCTTCAGAAGGGTCACAAGATGACTCTGAGGAGTCCTTGAATCTTTACTTTTGTTGTAAAATATTGTTGGAGACTAACTACGTATTCAAATAAACCATCTGTGAAGTTTAAAGTGGAAATCACTTTTAGTGGAACTAGCAACTCTTAGATATCTCAAATGTGTCAAGACATTTTTCCCTTCATTTTTGTTTATTGTGAGGGTTCGTTTAATCGCTTTAATCTGTTATATTTTATCAGGTTGTGTCTCCGAAAGGTGGTGGCGACTTTCCAGGGATGCTGACATATGCTCATACTTTACGTACATGTTCATTT